>CM077082.1:163564447-163832503 GCA_039513925.1 Platanthera zijinensis | reverse complement strand
TTTCCGTCCGTACAATGCCTCATAAGGAGCCACTTTTACTAGACTGGTAGAGTTTATTATTCGAGAACTCGATCAGCGGTAACAACTTCTCCAAGGTTCCACCGCGATTAATATCAAGAGTCGTAGTAAATCCTCCAGAGTCTGGTTTGGTTCGTTCAGTCTGTTCCATCATGGAGGGTGGAAAAGCCGTATTGAATGTTAGTCGAGTGCCTAAGTAAGTCTGCACTGACATCCACTCCCTGGATGTAAATCGCCCATCTCGGTCTGACACAATCGTCTTGGGTATGCCATGATAGCGGACGAATTGCTCCACAAACTTTCGGACTAACATGCCCACCGAGTCATCCTTCCTGATTGGAATAAACCTTGCTACCTTTTCAGCCGGTCGAAGATCACCCAGATCGAATCATTCCCTGTCCTTAATCGAGGAAGTCCGTGTTTAAAGTCCATGGCGATATCATCGAACTTCCACTCTGATACTGGGAGTGGCTGTAATAATCCTGCGGGGTTTCTGCATTCCGCCTTCACTAACTGGCATGCCTTGCAATGGGTCATGAAGTAGGTGATATCCTTCTTCATGCCGGGCCAGAACATAGTCTTCTTCAGATCAGCAGTCATCTTCGAAATCCCCGGGTGTATCGAATATCGACTGCAATGAGCCTCCATCATGATATCCTCCCGGACCTGGCCTCCCTCTGGTGTGTAGACCCGTCCTCTAAAGCATACTAAGTCATCCCTCAGTGTGTAATCTCCCGCAGTGCCTGCTTCTAAGGTCCGGAATATCGGCTCTAGCTGGGTATCTGCCTCTGTCCATCCTTGAACACCTTTCCTCAATGACTTCAGTGGTCTGATTAATGAGGAAAGATACTCTTGGTATAACTCAGGTGATCCTCAGACACCAGATATTTGCATCTTATCTAACATCTGAATTTAACTCCAAAGCCATCAACTGCGTTCCTACTCTGGCGTTTGCGTCTTTCGCTCAATGCATCTGCTATCACATTCGCCTTTCCCGGTGTAGTGCATCTCGTACTGTAGAAGTCTGCCAAAAATTTCCACCCATCGTCTCTGTCTGATATTTAGCTCCTTCTGCGTGTCCACATACCTCAAATTTTTTATGGTCGAGTATATGTCGCAGTGGACACCGTACAGATAGTGACGCCAGACTTTTAGTGCAAAGATGATAGCTCCCATCTCTAAGTCATGGAATGGGTTGTTTTGCTCGTGCTTCTTCAGCTGCTGAGAAGCGTAAGCTATCACATGGCCATTCTGCATAAGTACTGCACCATGCCCTGGTAGGAGGCATCGGTGTAAACCTGGAATCGTTCTTTCCCTGAAGGGAGGGGCAAGTATAGGAGCCGAAGTGAGTCGCCCCTTTATCTCTTGAAAGGCCGCCTCACACTGTGGGGTCCAGATAAAGGGCACCTCCTTCCTTGTCAGAGATGTGAGTGGAAGGGCGATACGAGAGAATCCCTCTACGAACTTCCGGTAGGAACTGGCGAGTCCTAGGAAACTTCGTACATCTGTGGCCGTCTTCAATTGTGTCTAGTCTCGGACTGCTTGGATCTTGGCCGGGTCCACTACAAACCCAGCACCACTGATGATACGGCCTAGGAAGGCCACCTCCTTCAACCAAAACTGGCATTTGCTGATCTTCGCATAGAGCTTGTGCTCCCGTAGTCTCTCTAGAGTCAACGTCAGATGTCGAGTGTGCTCCTCTTCCGTCCTAGAGTAGATCAGGATGTCGTCTATGAATACTATGACGAACACATCCAAATAGGCCTCAAAAACCTGGTTCATGAGGCTCATGAATGCCGACGGAGCATTTGTGAGCCCGAAGGGCATCACCGTAAACTCATATAGCCCATATCTGCTATTGAAAGCAGTCTTTGGAAATGTCCTCCTCCTGGATTCGTAACTAGTAGTAGCCCGACCTTAGATCCAATTTGGAAAAGAAATGCGCACCTTCTAGCTGGTCAAACAGCTCATCTATCCTTGGCAGTGGATATGTATTTAGGACTGTCAATCGGTTAGTGCTCGGTAGTCGATGCACAGTCTCAGAGTTCTGTCTTTCTTTTTAACGAACAAGACCGGGGCTCCCCAAGGCGAAGAGCTCGGTCGGACAAATATAGCCTCCACCAGTTCCTGGAGTTGGCTTCGAAACTCTGTCAACTCTTTCGGGGCCATCCGGTAAGGGGCTCTAGCTGCCGGCTTAGCCCCCGGCACCAGCTGTATCCGAAATCTTGCTCCCGGTGCGGGGGTAGCCCAGGCAGTTTCTCTGGAAATATGTCGGCAAAATCTCGCACCACCGGAATACCCGAGGTGGAGACCTTGGCCTCAGTCATTTCAAATATTACCTCATACACTTCTTCCCCCTGTAAGAGAGCCTTGACGGCCTGTACAGATGACAACATGAGAGGGGGAATAGATCTAGTACCTTCAATGACGAGGTAGGAATCTCCAAGTCTCACGGTAACTCTCTTGGACGTGCAGTCAATTTGAGCATGATTCCAGTTCAACCACGTCATTCCTAGGATCAAATTAAAGATTGGCATCTTTATGATAGTTGCTGGAGCTTCAAATATCTTTCCGCCAATCTCTGCCTCCATATCGTAGTGGGCCGAGGTGAACAACTCTGATCCTTCGGGTAATCGTATCCTCATCATCAGACCCGTGAATCGCTCCACGCCTTCCAACCCTTCTACGAAGGCTTCCGATACAAACGAGTGTGATGCACCCGTATCAAATAGTGTATAAGCGGGTTTGCCGCTGATGAAAACTATTCCTGGGGGTGGGGAAAGTTAAATGTCTTAGAATCTAGCTATGGTTTTCTTCCCTAGATTATCACTTCTATATATACTTAAAGGTCGTGAGGAAATAAGTTTACAATTTTCTGACGTACCAGTGATTACTTGCTCTGGGTTCCGGGTTGAGCCAAATCCAGTGCATAAATTTGCTCCCTCTGCTGCCTGCGGTCTGCACCCTGGAACCACGTCCTTGACCACGTCCTCGTCCTCCAAACTGTTGGGCATGCGGGCATCCTGGAGTGCTGGTAAAGGTGCTCCCCTCATGGGGCAGTTTCTCCGAATGTGTCCTATCTGATGGCAGCTGTAGCACTCCGGTGGGGGAAATGCCATACCCCCGGTTCCGGTGCCTCCCTCATCTGAAGAGGCTGAGGGGCCAATATCACCTGCTCCCTCGGCTCCTGCCTCACTTCCTGTCGAGGCTGGTTCTCTGTCCTTCTCACACCTGGTATAGTACCTTGCCGCTGATCATTTCTGGCTCTCCGGCCCTGATCCTCCGCTTGCCGCTTCCGGCCCCGAGTGGTGTCCAATCGGCCTCGATCCTCTTTGCCATTTCCAAAATCCGGGAGATAGGCCCGTCGGATACAAACAACAAAGCCTCCCTCAAGTCCTCCCGCAGGCCCTTATAGAATCTCTTGATGTATCCCGCTTCGTCACACTGGTAAGAATCTGCATATCGAGCCAAATGGTCGAACTCCCGATGGTACTCTACCACTGTCCGGGTGCCCTGCTTCAGCTGTAGGAACCGCTCCTCCAACTCATCCCTGGCCGACTGTGGAACAAAATGCCTAGCAGCGCGGTCCAGAACTCTTCCAAGGTAACTTCCGTAACCTCCCTATCAGCAAACCTTGTGTCCAGCAGCGTCTTTCCACCACCTCTTGGCATGGGACTCCAAGCAGGAGACGACCAAGGCAACCCTCTCCTCCCAGGGACACCGTATCCCAATCAACATTTCGTACATAATATCTAGCCATTCTTCTGTCCGTACAGCGGATTCTATCCCCAAGTAAGTTGGAGGGAAGAGTCCTCGAAAGATGCTCAGCCAATTGGCCCCCGGGTTTGGCTGCGGAGCCGGAACCTGCTGAGCCCTGAAAGCATCTAGAATGGCCGTCAGCGTTTGACCCATTTCCGATTGTAGGAATGGAGTGGGGACCAGGGGAGGTGATGCAACAGTCGGAGTCTGCTGAACTCCGCCTTGTGGTGTTGGCTGCGCTGGGGGCTGCGTAATAGAAGTCAAATATAAGAAGTCTCACAGATTTAACTAAAAGTGGACAATTTTTTATGTGATTTCCCATATGGGCCCACCACTGCTTCCGCTGCTTAGTTTGTCCTCAAACTAAACTCGAGCAGGGGTGTCCCAGGGTTAGTGGACTGCTACCTTTCGATCGATATATTTTCCTCTGATACCACTTGTAAGACCCCCATTTTTTTTCTTTTTCGACACCGGGGTCTTAGGCCCAGAACCGCCGCTTGCGGTGATACCTTCTCATCCGGGAAGGTCGTCACTACAAGACGCCGATTCTGCCGGCCAAATCGATCTCTACTGTAGTATAAGTATAAAAGCAAGTCCATAGAAATCACATATATAGAAAAATAAAACTCCGCGAAGGGAGTGTCCACAATAGTACATATAATGAAAATCTCGGGCCTATGCCCCGTACATCAAGTCCTCACTACAAATCACTCATCGCGGAAGCAAACTAATATAACTACTGGTGTTCGGGACTCACAGTCCCTGCTGCCTGGACTCCAGTGCTAGACTGCCCGATCTCCAAGCGCGCCGACCTCCGGTGCTGCTCCTCTATGCTGGGCTCCGTGGTCCCCTAAATGATGTGGTTCGAAAACCGTTAGTCTAAAAGACTAAGTCCTATCGTCCCCCACCCCTTCCCCCATGGCTCCTAAGCACCGAGCGGGGAGAAGGAATGGAAAGGACATGAAGGTGGAGAATGTCAAATTGCAGATGGCAGCGGAACTAAACTAACAGTGTAAGCATGATAATATACAAAATTAAATAAGTAACCTTAACTTATGTTGAGAGGTCTAAGTTGTTAGCCTAAATCACCTAGAGGGGGTGAATAGGTGAAATGCGTGTCAAATGCGGAATTAAAAACTAACACAGCACACATCAAGCAATCACAGACGACAAGAGATTTATAGTGGTCCCCAACCTTGGTACGTCCACTTTCCTCACCGATCTAGCAAATCACTAGACTCGGCTACTCCACTATCTCAGATTGAAAACAATCCTCCACCTCGGAACCACTTCCTACAAAACTCGATCCAACTGGATCTACAAAACTCGAAGAAAGATCTTCCTACAAATCTCGGAGAAAAACTCCTACAAAGAAATTTTGGTTTGAGAATCAAAACAACAATCTCAGATCTGGATCTTTGACAGTCTTCTTCTTTAGGAACTTCGGCTTGATCAGAAACGGTTGAAGATGACTTGAGAGAGATCCACAAATCTGAAAACTAGAACCACCTCGATCAAGAAGTTAGATCTGAAATCTTTGAGGCTTGGCGAGATCGAGTGATTCACTTTTGTCTGGATCGCTGGAGAAATAGTCGTTGAAGACGGAGATCGGCGATCCAGAGTTTCTTTCGTGAACAACGATGGTGGCGGCGGCGTGAGAATTAGGGTTCACGGAATTTTCTCTTTCTTAAAAAGAATATCTCTGTAATCTTGTTGATTAGTCAATTCTGAAATGACCTATTTATAGGTGGACTCCAACGGTCATAATCTTAATTAAGGATGACACGTGGACCAATCAGAATTGACGGATTTAAAATACTTATGGCGAATTCGAACTTAGAAAAATTCTGGAATAGAGAACTGCTATACTCGAGTAAGAGAAGATATACTCGAGTATGGGAATTTAGATACTCGAGTGACAAAGAGGATTATACTCGAGTATGAGAGGAGAAATTTACTGAGTGAAAGATGAACTACTCGAGTATCAGAAGAGATATACTCGAGTATCAGCAAAGATATACTCGAGTATCAGCAAAGATATACTCGAGTGAAGGAGAATTACTCGAGTATCAGAATAGTTACTCGAGTATTAAAATCAACTACTCGAGTATTAGAATACTTACTCGAGTATTAAAATCAACTACTCGAGTATCAGAATACTTACTCGAGTATTAAAATCAACTACTCGAGTATCAGAAACACTTACTCGAGTATGACTACTTGAACTTGCAGAGAAGAGAAGAAATGGAGCTACTCGAGTATGATACAAGATTTACTCGAGTGATTAAGTTACTTGAGTATGAAAATAACTTACTCGTGTGACTAACTAACTACTCGAGTATAGATTTAACTACATGAGTATTCAGAGCCTACTCGTGTAAGTCTAACTGATTACTCGAGTATGTCTAACTAGCTACTCGAGTATGTCTAACTAGCTACTCGAGTATTAAGTCTGATACTCGAGTACAAAAAGGGGTTACTCGAGTATTTTGGACTTAGGAATATTTTACTGAGGAAATTAGCTCCAATGCTTCTGTCCATCAATCCAAGTGCATGAATGAGAAGTGTATCCCAATAGAGAGGCTATACATGGGCCAACACTTTGGATCACACAATGAGGAATTACATTGCATGGTCCTGTGTTTGGTGACCCATTATAGACTGACATTGGTCTACACTTGGCAATTAGAACCTGCACACATACAACTCAAACACCACATCAAATACATCTTAATTCATCTTAGTTCAAGGTCTGACTTCCTACAAATCTGAGGTATTGTGGAGACAAACCCCAACAATCTCCCCCTATTTGTAGATGTCAGCACTCTCTATACTAAGGTGAATTACTTAAGAGTAAAAGAACAACATGCATATAACAGGAGAATAAACTAAACTAAAGCAGGGTGAACAAAACATTGCCATAATTAGAATTAAATATATATATATAGAAATGTTTTAAGCACAGAAATAAAAGTCCAGTTCCACATTCTCAGTTCAACTCAAGATGGGGCATCCTTGTGCATCCTTTCTCTTTTCAGCTCTTGCCTCTCTAGGTAGCTGAAAGGTTTTGGAAAGTATGTCCTGGCCTAGGAAGAGCAGCTGGGTTGTTGTGCCCCCAATTCCTGTCATGTAGCCTGATCTTTATCTGAGATGCTTCATAGGCTTTCCACTCTGAATAACTGTAGTAATTATCTCTGTTCTCTCCAAGATCAGTCACTAACCTCAAAGTATCAAGAATTAGGGACTTATAGGTAGGACTCCACACTTCAGCATGAACAACAGGTGGTCTACCTTCAGAAGCTGGCTCTTTCCTGGGTGTAGAACGGCTGGCAGAAGCGCCGTCACCATATTTTCTTTTCTTCTTAGAAGGACCTTGAAAACTGGATGGAAAATCATCTTGCCATGCTTCAGTATAGGATAGGGGAGGCTCAGTCACATCACCCTCAGGTCTGGGTGAGAAGACTGGCACACCTCCTTGAAAGGTTGCTTGAGCTGAGACATCTGTAGGAGGCTGTTATGCAAGAGGATCTAGATGCTGAGGTATAATGGTAGGGTCCAGTTGAAACTCAGGAAAGTTTTGATTATGTAGCCAGACAGCAGTGTCATAGGTATAGAATTTGACAGGCTGGAGCTGGGAAAGAATGGATTCTTTCAATCCTTTTACTAGATCACTTACAGCATCTTGAGATTGGGTAGATAGTTGTTTGATTTGAGCTTCAGCCTGTTCAGAGAGATTTTCAACTTGTTCTTTTACGATCTTCTCCCCCTTGCTGATATCTATGGATAGCTGGGCAATTGCTTCATCTCTGAAGGTGCCCACTTCATTACATACTTTCACAACATTAGTTTCAGCTCTCTCATCTAGCTTGAGCTGATTGTGAGCTACTGTCTCTGCCTGGTTTCTTAGCTCACCTATGCTGGTGATGGTGTGATCTATGGCTTTGCCTCCAATATGGAATAGCTGCTTGAGTGTGTCAGTGTTTGCTTGAATTTCAGCAAAGCCTCTGCTCATCTCCTTTTCAAGAGCAGAGACCTTGGAGGTGACTGACTGTAGAGAGGCATCAAAGTAATCTCTCTGTTCTTTGAGCATAAGCTCAATCTTGCTTACAAGATCTGAAGAGGAAGAAGAAGGAGGGGCAGAGGTTGATGCAGGGACTGAGGGAGCAGGAGTATTCCAAGGGGGGATCTCTTCCACAATCACTAAGCTCACAGCTCTCTTGGTTGGAATTATCTCTATGGAATCACAAGGGTCAGTGAAGGAGGGTAGAGAGAAGTCAAGTGTCCTCAGAGGAGGGTCAACAGGTTCTGGGGAATCCTCCTCGTCATCAGACAGGATGATATCATCATGAAGATCTGCTGCTGCTAAGGGAGAGTGAGCAGGGGATGGAGAAGGTTCTGCTGCAGCAGGGTCTGTTCTTCTGTTAGCTCAGGTTCTTTATCATGACTTACAGTATCTGCTGGAGGAGGGGAACTGGTATCTCTCAGTTCTTCAATCATGCTGGCTATGTCTGCAGCTGAAGATAGAGGCTCCTCCTGAACCTGGGTTTCTGGCTGACTTAGAGCTTCTGAGGATATCTGGAGATTTGGAAAGGATGATGGAGAAGGATCTCTGACAGTGTGGACTGGTATCTCTGATGTCTGTACCTGAAGGGTGGATGAGGCAGGCTCCCCCTCAATTACTGCACCCAGAATGTCAGCAATTTGATGTTGAGGAGGAGATGGAGTCCTGATCACAGCCTGATGTCTGGGAGCATCTGCTGTTTGGGAGGCCTTAGAGGATTGAGCAGTGTTCTGAAGCTTGATCTCGTATCTTTGTATAGAGGAGAGAGTGACTTTCTTCATGTGATGTAGAGGAGTCCCTTTTGAGAAGTCAAACACTGTAGGGTTGATCTCATGGAGGAGGAGGGAGATAATCCTAGCAAAACTGGGATGTTTGACGCTTTCTCGGATCTTGTCCAGTATCATCATTCCGAACTGGAATTTCTTCCTGCAGACAATAGCTTGCATAACGTCGAATAGATTTTGGGAGATGTCTCTTATGGAGTATGTCTTGCACCATAGGATTTTGGCGATGATGTCAACGAGAAACTTCCCTTCTGAATTGAACAAAGATCGATTCAAGGTTTCACCTCCACCTTCAGGATCTCGATCACAGAATAGAGAGGTGCGGTCAGCATCTTCCTTGTCTAGGTCATCTTCTTCGTCGACCACTGGCATCCGAAGCAGAGTGGCGACTGAGGTTTTATCCAACCGAATTTCAACTCCCTTTACCTTGGATTTCAGAACCGTGTCGTTGTGTCTAACCTTCAGATTTCTGTAGAATTCTTCAACATCAGGAAGCAGGAGACAGCAAGGTTCTTGAAGAATGAAGGACAATCCGGCCGTGTCCAGGAGAATTAGTAAGTTCTTGAAGTCATCCGAAATATCTTCAATACCATCGGTTACTAGTTCAGAGCCGATTCCAATCTTGGAGGAGGGAGGAGCCATCAGCGATTCTGCAATGCGAAGGAAACAAGAACGAGGAAGACAAAGCTCTGCAACTGTTCTGGGAGACGAAGAGAAAGAAATCTTGCGGCGACGGAAGAGGAAGAACAGAATCGGGAATACGAAAAGTCGGCGTCTACTCGAGTGAATGAGAAGTGGAAAGGACTTTTTCGTTTTGAATATATATATAAAGTAATCCTAATTAGGTTTAAGAAGGATTAAGTATAATATCATACCTGAACGAGGCGGCAATTTGCTGGGTGCGAGTAGAGATTTTGAAAATAAAAAAAACGAGTACTCGAGTGGAAGATGACAGCATACACGAGTATGAGGTTTAGTATACTCGGGTAGGTACAAAATATACACGAGTAATCAATCATACATACTCGAGTATGTAATTAGCATACACGAGTATGAAGTCTTTGACGAATTTGCATACTCGAGTATAAGAAGTTCATACACGAGTATCTTTTGGATTACTCGAGTATATGAAACTTTTTACTCGAGTATTAGCCGTTTACTCGTGTAAGTGTAACGATGCTCGAGTCTCTAATACTTGAAGGAATTTCCCTGGTAGATGTCTATTTCCACTGAAGAACTGTACCTCTGAGCAGCCAACATTATTGATATCTTCTTAATTTGAGAGTCCATCACTGGTCTTCTTTGTTGAGCAGTCCAAGCTCAGTTTTGAAGAACGAGAACTTGGACTCGTCCAGCGGCTTCGTGAATATATCTGCCACTTGCCTGTCTGTGGAGACATATTGTAGATCTATGTCTCCATTCTCCACATGCTCCCGGATGAAATGATAGCGAAGCTCTATGTTCTTGGTTCGGCTGTGGGAGACTGGGTTGTTGGCTATTGCTATGGCGCTGGAAGAGTCACAGAACAGGGGAATGTTCTGGAACTTCATGTTGTAGTCTTCAAACTGATTCTTGATCCATAAAAGCTGTGCACAACAGCTGCCTGCAGAGATGTACTCTGATTCAGCCGTTGAGATGGCTACACAGTTTTGTTTCTTACTGCTCCAGGAAATGAGTCTCCTTCCGAGAAATTGGCAGTCCCGGAGGTACTTTTCCTGTCATCTTTGCTACCTGCAAAATCTGCATCTGAAAATCCAATTAGTTCACTATCATTACTTCTTGGGTACCATAAGCCAAGATTTGGTGTACCTTTGAGGTATCTCAAGATTCGCTTTGCAGCGATGTAGTGAGATTCCTTAGAGTTCACCTGAAATCTAGCACATACACATGTTGAGAACATTATATCTGGTCTACTTGCAGTGAGGTAGAGCAAGGACCCAATTATGCTTCTGTACTTGGTTTCATCAAAAGGTTTCCCTTTCTCATCCTTGTCCAGAGACATAACTGAGGCCATTGGAGTCCTCATAGAGGTTGCATTCTCCATTCCGAATTTCTTAAGTAGCTCTTTGGTGAACTTGGTCTGTGAGATGAAAATCCCATCTTCAGATTGTTTCACCTGAAGCCCTAAGAAATACTTCAGCTCTCCCATACTGCTCATTTCAAACTTCCCTTGCATAAGTTTAGAAAACTTCTTGCAGAGGTCGTTATCCGTAGAGCCGAAAAATAATGTCGTCGACATAGATCTGCACTAGCAAAATCTTGCCTTTTATTTCCCTAAGAAATAATGTTTTGTCTATCTTTCCTCTTGTGAACTTGTTCTCAAGAAGGAAGCTAGACAGAGTCTCATACCAAGCTCGAGGAGCTTGTTTAAGACCATATAGTGCTTTTTGCAATAAGTATACATAATTAGGATGGGTTGAATCAACAAAACCTGGCGGTTCCTCTACGTACACTTCTTCCTTTATGTCACCATTCAGGAAGGCGGACTTTACGTCCATCTGATAGACGGTAAAGCCCTTAAGTGCAACGTAGGCAAGAAATAACCTGATCGCCTCCAGTCTTGCTACTGGAGCATAAGTCTGGTCGAAGTCGATTCCTTCTTCTTGACGATATCCCTTGGCGACAAGTCTGGCTTTATTCTTTATAATTGTTCCATCTTCGTCCATCTTGTTCCGGTAGACCCATTTTGTCCCGATGACGTTCTTGTGCTTGGGTCTAGGAACAAGTGTCCAGACTTTGCATCGTTTGAACTGATTCAATTCTTCTTCCATGGCTAGAATCCAGGATGCATCGGAGTTGGCTTCCTCAAATTTCTTTGGTTCAACCTGTGAGAGAAAACTTAAGTGTAAATTCTCGTTATTTGTACCTCGACGAGTTCTGACGCCATCCCGAGGATCTCCTATTATTTGGTCAACAGGATGATCCTTCAAGTGTCTGAACTCCAAAGTCCTTGCATCTGGGATCTCTTCAGCCACTGGAGTTGCATCTTCAGCTGGGATGTCTTCTTCATCTTGATCATCCACCTCTCCAATGGTGGTTGTAGAGGGGACCTTGATGAATGTCTCATCTTTATCTTCACTAGGTTCATCCAAGCTAAGTTCTTTCAACTTTGTACCTGCATCTATAATAGGCACACTAGACGAGTTGCTTTGCAACAGACTCGTCTCATCAAATACAAGATGTATCGACTCTTCCACCACCAGAGTTTTTCTATTGAATACTCTATAAGCCGTACTATGGCTACTATATCCTACAAAAATACCTTCAAAGCTTTTCTCGCTAAACTTGGTAGAGTGATACTTGTCGTTGTTAAGCACGAAGCATTTACAGCCAAAGATTCTGAAGTATGAAATGGTTGGTTGCCTGCCTTTTAGAAGTTCGTAAGGAGTCTTATCATGGTTCTTGTTGATAAGTGCTCGATTTTGCACGTGACAAGCGGTGTTGACGGCTTCAGCCTAGAAATACTCCGGAAGTGAGGCATCACTCAACATGGTCCGACAAGCCTCTATGAGTGTTCTGTTCCTTCTCTCAGCTACTCCATTTTGCTGTGGAGTGCGAGGAGAGGAAAACTCATGAAAGATACCTTGACTTTCACAAAATTCTGTCATGGCTCCAGATTTGAATTCCGTTCCATTGTCACTTCTGATTTTGACTACGGAACAGTTGTATTCATTCTGGATCTGCCTCACAAAATTAGTGAAAATACCGAAGGTATCTGACTTGTGTTTCAGAAAGAACACCCACGCAAAGCGCGAGTAATCATCCACAATAACCAACGTATATTCCTTACCTCCCAAACTTCTAACCTGTAGTGGACCAAACAAGTCCATATGGAGAAGCTGCAAACTTCTATTGGAATCTTTGCCTATTATGCTTTTAAACGTACTTCTTGTTTGCTTGCCTTTGATACAAGCGTGACAAGGGCTATCCGTAACGCACTTGACATTAGGCGCATCACGTACTAAGTTTTGAGAGAATAATTTATTAATAGTTTTGAAATTAATATGTGCTAGTCTCTTGTGCCATTGGTCAGCAAGAGATGCACTACTTTTTGCCAAAAGACACACTGGTGTCGAAGAGTCTATACAAATAAAATTTAGACAGAAAATATTTCTGCTTCGAGTGCCTGATAAAATAGTTTCCATATTGTTAACCGATTTTATCAAACACTTATCAGCATGAAATTCAACTACGTATCCTTTGTCGCATAGTTGGCTTATGCTAATGAGATTGTGTTCCAATCCTTCAACATAGGCTACATCCGAAAATGATACGCTACCGTTAGAGATCATACCATAGCCTTTAGTTATTCCTCGATCTGAACCTCCAAAGATGACCTTTGGTCCGTTGCAGACTGAGGTGTAATTCTGTAGTAGGCTCCTTGTCCCGGTCATATGCCGAGAACATCCATTGTCCAAGTACCAGATTGGCATTTTGGTGGCCTTTGGACATACCTGCAATTACAATCATTTAGCCTTAGGAACCCAAACGAGTTTGGGTCCTTGGTCTCGAGTTAGAATACTCCCCCTACGAGTATTAGCCTCATGAGTGGTCACTCTCAAGTTGCTAACTTTAGGGGTTGCAGCATTTTCAGGATTGAACCAACAATCACTGGCAAAATGACCAATTCTGCCACAGCACCAACAGTTGAACCTGTTGTATCTTTGCCTTGTGTAGTCCTGCTTGACTTTTTGGAATGAAGGTCTAGCAGGAGCTTTACTCTTGGAGGAGGAGGCTTCATGATGATGGCAGTTACATGAGGTCTTCTCCTTCATAGGCTTCTCTACAATGGGTTTTACTTTTGGTGTCTTTTTGAAATTATGACCATGAGCATAAGGTCCATAGCTTTGAAGCTGAATCTCCTCATAAGGTGCCTTGAAGACACTCTCGCCAAAGTTACGAGGACGAGTCCAACCTTGGTATCTTGACTTAGGCTTCTCAGGGATCGGCCTAGAAAAGTGTCCGTAGGTGGACTCATAATCGAGTTCGTTCGTGGGAAAGATAACTTTCTTGAACACAACAGGTTCCAAGGGAGCTTTCCCTTTTTCTTCAGCTAGAGCCTTCCGGGCAGCCTTATTCTTTCTCTTGGCCTTGTTTCTCCTAGAGGATTTACTAGAAGAGACAATGTGGCCTAAACCAGCACCCTTGGCCTTAGCAGAGAATTCAGCAATGATTGGAAGAACTGTCTTAGGCTTAGAAAAAATCTCAACAAGCTTCTTTTCAGCCTCGAGTTGTCGTTCCAATTCTTTGATGATTTCCTCTTTAAGGTCGATGTGCTTGAGAGCTTTATTGTATCCCTCCATAGCTGCATTGAGGTTCTCTTGAAGAGAGTTAGTCTTATCGACTTCTTCTCTCAAGCTGCTCTCACTAGCTCGTAGAGAATTTATCTCTTTGGCTTGAGTTTTCATTAATCTACGACATTTTTCGTAAGCGGTGAGTAACTCCTTATACTGACCCATGAGCTCAGATTCATCTTCAGAGGAATATCCCTCTTGCTCATTGTCATCATCAGAATCAGAGAGAGGAGTGTGAGATTTTACCTCCCCAGTAAACTAGGGGACTTGTTCATCATCTGAATGAGCCATGAGCCCAATAGCTTCCTCTTCTTCACTCGACTCAGATGAGTCAGAGTCGCTGAGAGTTTTGCTCTTCTTGGCTACTAAGCTTTTCTCTTTCCTTTTCTTATGGTGTGAGGATTTCTTTTCCTCTCTTCTTCCACCCTCTTTCTTTTTGTGAGGGCAATCGGCGATGACGTGACCTGGCTTATTGCAACAATAACAAATGATGTCAGTTGAGATCTGTTTGTTCTGTTTAGAATTATACCTGTCATGGCTGCTTGAGTCTTTCTTCCGATGATCACCGTCATGTCGTGATCTTCTATATGAGGCATCCTTGCCTCTCCATTGCTTCTTTTTGTTCAAGAACTTCTTGAACTGCCTTGAGAGTAGGGAGAACTCTCCATCAGATAGTTCTGAGCCAGATTAGCTAGGCTCAGATGATTCTTCTTCATCAGCCTCAGGAACTGGGGCAGGAGAGCTAGCCTTTGTCTTCCTTGAGCTATCTGCCTTTAGAGCGACAGATTTCTCCTTGGATGCAGACCTGCTTGTCTCTTCTTCAGCTTTTCTTGAGTTGATTTACAACTCGTAAGACATAAGCTTTCCGAACAGATTCTGCGGGTCCGTCTCAGCTAACCTTCCAAACTCCCGAATGGCACATACCTTATTGTCCCATTCCTTGGTTAGGGATCTTAAGAATTTGTCATTGAGTTCCCCGTTGGTGAAGACTCGGCCATAAACTCTTAGGCCGTTCACTATCTTGAATAAGTTCTCGAACGTGTCAGCTATGGCTTCCTTATGACCTTGCCGGAAGGCTTCATACTTTTGATTTAGAAGGGATCTCCGATCATCCCTCACTTCCTCTGTACCTTCCATTAGAGTCACTAGGGATTGCCACATCTCCTTGGCAGATTGGCAATGAATCAGATTTTGCAGCATTGAGTCATCGACTGCACTTGCTATGATATTCTTTGCTTTCTTGTCCAGAGAGACAAGTGCAATCTCATCCTTGTCTAGATCCATCAATTTCTTTGGTACCTTTTTGGTTGGATCTATTGTTGATGCGGTCATAGGAACATGAGGACCTTCTTTAACAATCATGAAGATCCGAGGGTCTACAGCTTCCATGAAGAATTTGACCCTTTCCTTCCACATAGGAAAGTTGTTCTTGGTACAGATAGGGAGCTTGGAAAAATCCTTAGTCTTACTCATGCTTGATACTAAACCTAGAAGGATACGATCAAGGTGTTAACCTTTTAATGATCAACCTCCCTCTGATACCAATTGAGAGGTCTAAGTTGTTAGCCTAAATCACCTAGAGGGGGGTGAATAGGTGAAATGCGTGTCAAATGCGGAATTAAAAACTAACACAGCACACATCAAGCAATCACAGACGACAAGAGATTTATAGTGGTTCCCCAACCTTGGGTACGTCCACTTTCCTCACCGATCTAGCAAATCACTAGACTCGGCTACTCCACTATCTCGGATTGAAAACAATCCTACACCTCGGAACCACGTTCCTACAAAACTCGATCCAACTGGATCTACAAAACTCGGAAGAAAGATCTTCCTACAAATCTCGGAGAAAAACTCCTACAAAGAAATTTTTGTTTGAGAATCAAAACAACAATCTCAGATCTGGATCTTTGACAGTCTTCTTCTTTAGGAACTTCGGCTTGATCAGAAACGGTTGAAGATGACTTGAGAGAGATCCACAAATCTGAAAACTAGAACCACCTCGATCAAGAAGTTAGATCTGAAATCTTTGAGGCTTGGCGAGATCGAGTGATTCACTTTTGTCTGGATCGCTGGAGAAATAGTCGTTGAAGACGGAGATCGGCGATCCAGAGTTTCTTTCGTGAACAACGATGGCGGCGGCGGCGTGAGAATTATGGTTCACGGAATTTTCTTTCTTAAAAAGAATATCTCTGTAATCTTGTTGATTAGTCAATTCTGAAATGACCTATTTATAGGTGGACTCCAACGGTCATAATCTTAATTAAGGATGACACGTGGACCAATCAGAATTGACGGATTTAAAATACTTATGGCGAATTCGAACTTAGAAAAATTCTGGAATAGAGAACTGCTATACTCGAGTAAGAGAAGATATACTCGAGTATGGGAATTTAGATACTCGAGTGACAAAGAGGATTATACTCGAGTATGAGAGGAGAAATTTACTGAGTGAAAGATGAACTACTCGAGTATCAGAAGAGATATACTCGAGTATCAGCAAAGATATACTCGAGTGAAGGAGAATTACTCGAGTATCAGAATAGTTACTCGAGTATTAAAATCAACTACTCGAGTATCAGAATACTTACTCAAGTATTAAAATCAACTACTCGAGTATCAGAATACTTACTCGAGTATTAAAATCAACTACTCGAGTATCAGAAACACTTACTTGAGTATGACTACTTGAACTTGCAGAGAAGAGAAGAAATGGAGCTACTCGAGTATGATACAAGATTTACTCGAGTGATTAAGTTACTTACTCGAGTATGAAAAGAACTTACTCGTGTGACTAACTAACTACTCGAGTATAGATTTAACTACACGACTATTCAGAGCCTACTCGTGTAAGTCTAACTGATTACTCGAGTATGTCTAACTAGCTACTCGAGTATGTCTAACTAGCTACTCGAGTATTAAGTCTGATACTCGAGTACAAAAAGGGGTTACTCGAGTATTTTGGACTTAGGAATATTTTACTGAGGAAATTAGCTCCAATGCTTCTGTCCATCAATCCAAGTGCATGAATGAGAAGTGTATCCCAATAGAGAGGCTATACATGGGCCAACACTTTGGATCACACAATGAGGAATTACATTGCATGGTCCTGTGTTTGGTGACCCATTATAGACTGACATTGGTCTACACTTGGCAATTAGAACCTGCACACATACAACTCAAACACCACATCAAATACATCTTAATTCATCTTAGTTCAAGGTCTGACTTCCTACAAATCTGAGGTATTGTGGAGACAAACCCCAACATATGTGAAAACACATAAGCTAAGGGATCTCTTGCAGGTCTCCTATCGTATAAAAAGTCCCATACCGATTTATATGATAGGGTGTCGTTTTTACTAGCAGGCATAACATATAAATAATACTGAAAGAGAACCTTGACTTATAAGCACGCTCGCACGAACTTATAGGCCAAGGGGTCGTTTTGCAAGGCCTAATGTATAGAGCGTCCCATACCGCTTATACATTAGGTGTCAGGTTATATGCAATGGATATGCTATGAAATGCAAGTATGCTATGATGTGAACATGCAAGTGCAACTCACCCACTCAACTCTGTGTACACAGACCTTTAGTTCCCCCTTTCGGAGCCGTTACCTCCCAGGATACCTCCGTAGTGGCAGACGGAAGCGGTGGGTTGGGCCTCGCCCACCTCAAAACTAGTATTTGCACTACCGGTCTGACCTATCGTACGCCTCAACGCTTGGTGCACTAAGCGGACGCCTGCGTACTCTTGCCGGCTGGCGCACCGAACTTCTGTTGGCGAAGTGTAAAACCACACTTGCCGAGTCAATGGTATTGGTATCGGTGCAACGAACTCCCCAATATCTAAGACCCAGCACCTTATACCTTTTATGCACATGCAATAGTTATGAGTCCAACAAATAACTGAGCCGAATCTTCCCGGACTATCCTGTCCGTCATAATCAACCACCGAGCCGAAACTCCCCGGACTAACCCGTCCGTCATAACCTACAACCGAGCCGAAGCTCCACGGACTAACCCGTCCGTCATAACCAACAACCGAGCCAATGCTCACCGGACTAACCCGTCCGTCATAATCTACAACCGAGCCGAAGCTCCCCGGGCTACCATGCCCATTACCTTAACCATTGGGCTTATTGCCCGAGTAACCCAAACTATCTCTCGGGACACAGGGGTGTGAGAGTGTGAAATCCTAAGTTTACTACCTACTCCTCAATTTACTTTATGCCTACAACTTAGGTGTTACCCATTTCATTTTCATATTATAGTAAACTATACCTAAGATGATTTTGACTTTTTACTCTATGGGGAAGACGATCTTTCGTCGATCCCAAACACCACCTAACCTTTTAGTCAAACCAATCCCTAGCTCATCCAACCCTGAGTGATGAACTCATTCCTATAACCACTAATTTTTGACTTATGTGCCTAACTTGTACTCCAGATTATTTCTGTAGATTTACTATATGCAGACTACCAAGGTTTAATGTTATGTAAAATGGGAAGTATATCAAGTAATCATTCAATACTCTTATGATAATTAGTGGAGGTCCATTATGACCTTTATTTCCCAAATCCAGAGTTTTACAATTTTCCTATTTATCTAGGAACTTATTTAAACATTTATAGTGGCCCAAGTCTCCAAGATTGAGCTGAAGGTACCAAATTTTGACAATATAAAATCTCCCCAAATTTATGTTATACTTAATATAATCATTTAACCTAAGATACAAAATCTCTTAATTTTTCAGCAAGGTTCAGGCCACTTATTTTATTTAAATGGTATATTGCAATAATTCATAAAAATAATAAACAGGGCAATAATATTTCTGAAAATTCAAGGATAATTCTAACATGATTGCAAGGGCCCATAAATGCTCTGGGTTAAATATCATCAGTGATTAAGGAGTGATAAGCTTCAAATAAATTAATATATAGTTTTCAAAAATTGCTAAATGCAGACCACCATGTCAAACTTCATGTAAAATAGGAGGTACATCAAATAACTATCCAATACTCTTATAATAATTAATGGAGGTCTATTATGACCTTTAAGCACTAAATTCAGAGATCCAAAATTTTCCTTATTTATTTAATAATTTATTTAATTATTCTATTGACTAATATTTCCAATAATGAACATGAAGTACAATTTTCAGTCAAGATATCATTCTACAACTTTTATATGTTATTCAAAATAAGGATATAAATCATCTTCCAAAATATCTAAATTTTTCAGTAAGGTTTTATCCCCAAATCATTATTTCATTTTAATCCTTGAAAATTCATTTAAAGAAATATAAAATACTATGTTGCTTCCAAAATTTCAGAGAAAATTCAAGTATGAATCTAATGGCATGTAAATGGTTTGGGCCAAATTTCATAATTTATTTATCAGTAAATGACTAAATTAAATTATTGAATAATTCCATCATTTAGCAAGCTTGTGAAGTAAGTACCTCAAATAAGTATCCAACAATTTTCATATAATTTATATAAGCTTATAATGATTCAAAACATCCTCTGCCAAAATTTCATGACCTCCCAAGGTCAGAGGGAGCATAATAATTAATTTACTAAATTGAGGCATTCCTTGTGTTACAAATGAAGTGCTATAAATATTACTCCAAAAATTCTAAATAAATCACCAAAGCTTCTTAATATCCTTATGACCATCCTACCAAAATTTCATATCATTTTAAGGGGTTTAGCTAACCCATTCCTATCCCACCACATTTGTGTCCTAAACTAGGGTTAGGCTTTTGAGGGTCCTAAACCTTCCAAAATATCCTAATATTTTTACCAGAGGGTTATAGATACCAAAATAACATCCATACAAAATTTCATAGCCATACAAGGTTTTTTGGCCATATGCCCTTCACAAGGTACAAAAGCCCTTCCTTAGGGTTTGACCTAGGATCTTGGGGCAAATCAAATCCAATGCCCCCAAGTTTTCATTGGAAGGTGTATAATGTCATTCCAAGCAAGTATACCAAATTTTAACCTTTGTTGAGGTGAATTGGACACTCAAAACCCAAAATTACATTTTGGACCAAAATGCCCTTCTTAGGGCAAGGTTAGGGTTGCTTGATTCCCATTCAAATCAACTCCAAACTTAATGAAATTTTAACCAGAGGTCTATATTAACCTCATATACATCATACCAAAATTTGGATGAATTTGGACTTCATTTGACCCATAATTTAATTTACCCTAGCATAATTAAATTATTTACAAAACTATAGGAAAATTATTCCCAAAAATTCCCATTTTTGGGCAGGGTCTAGATATAGGGTAGGGTGCCTCACTGCCAAAATTTCAGACCATTTGGACCAAGGATGAAGTGTGGGCAACTAGTTTAATGGTGGCCTAGTCATTTGTATAGACCCCACCAAATTGAGTGCCCTGGTCAAACCAGTCACCCAAATTTGTTCAAACAACTTTTGTTTGACAGTAGACCCATAGGGCTACATTATCCCGCCCACTACAGCCGCTCCTTAATAGTCGCTCCTTCACTGTCGCTCCTTCACAGTCCGGAAAGAAGCAGCGTCAAAGCCTCTCTTTTCTCTTGTGTTGACCATATTCTCTGAAAAAGGCTCTAACTATTTTTAATAATTAAAACCAATAAATACAAAATCTGTGACAAAATGAAATAAATCAAATCCTTTAATCAATAGTTTAATATCATCAACCGCACGAATCTTGGCGCAGGATGGACGGGATCTGGTCATCTTTAAGCTCTAGCCGACGACCCAGATTCGTCCCGCCTGAGCCATCTTCCAGCGGCTGCCGCCGTCGCTCCGGCCACCTCCTCGGCCGGCCACCGCCGCCAACACCTTCGTGGTGGTCGGGGCTACCTCCAGGCGCCGGCACGGCCGCCGGGGAGCACTGTTCCGGCGATTCTACCAATCAGAAATTTCGGCCAAAAACCATGAAAATCAAAATCGGATTGGGCTCGATTGAGCCCCAACCTTGGCCCTAATGATGTCTACGATCTACCCATGCAAGAAGGAATGGAGGAGGACCTGTGGTGGCGGCTGTAGCCGTGCTGATCTCCGGATTGACATGGTGGTGGCCAGTGGTGGTCGGATTGTTCAAAGATACAAAAAACTTGCTGGCTCCTTCAGGAAAATGGTGGGAATTACTCCTTGGAGTCCAATGGAGCTTTTAAAAGGGAGAGGGGAGGTGTTAGGTAGCTGAATTGCCCTATGCCATTTTTGGCCTAAGTCAACAATGGCGGCTTGGTTGGTAGGGGGTGGAGCTTGCTCTAACCAGTCCACAATGGCTGCTGCACTCCCCCTTGTCCTTCTGAAGTTAATGGGGAGGTTGGGGAGGGGGAGGAGGATCATAAAGTCCTCCTTCCTTCTTCTTCCTTCTCTTTCTCTCTCCTCCATGGATGACTTTCTCTCTCCTAGTCACCAAGCCTGAATTTTTGGCTCCTACATGTCCCATAGAAGCCCACAAGTTCATTTGGTCATTCAAGTCATGGTTATCCCAATTGAAATAGGCTTGAGCTTGAGTTAGCCTATTTGGGGCTAACTTGACCCAAAGTTGGACTAGGGCCCACCTAGGTCAATTTGGTCCTTGAGATTTCTTTAATGGGTCCTTGGTAACCCATTAGCCTCCCCTAGGGTCAAGGTGGTGTTGGATTGGCCCTTGGAGGTCACTTAGCCCTTAACTAGGGCACTTTGACCATTTTAGGTCAAGAGTTGACTTTGGTCAACCTAGTCTTTATGATTGGTCCCAATGAGTCCTTGGTGACCTATTGGCCTCTCACTAGGCCTATGAGGGTAGGGGTGGGGTCCATTTGGCTAAGGGACTGCAATTGACCCTTGTGTAGGTCAATTTGACCTATTTAGGGTTAGAGTTGACTTTCGTCAACTTAGCTCCCTTGACTACCCTCCATGGGTCCTTAGTGACCCATTGACCCCTACCTACGGTTATGGAGGTATGGGTGGGGTATTTTTGGCTAATAGACTGCAATGGACCCTTGTGTAGGTCAATTTGACCTAGCTAGGGTTATTGTTGACTTTGGTCAACTTTGGTCCTTTGGTTGCTCTGCATTGGTCCTTAGAGACCCATTGACCCCCCTTCTAGGGTTATAAGGGTATGGGTGGGGTCTTGAAGTCTTGGTGAAGCCCATGATCACCTTTTACCAAGGTTTAGAAATTTGCTAAGTGCAGACCATAGTGGTCCTATCCACACCACCAGGTCCACTTGACCCTTTCTTGGGCTTCCTAGGGTTTTGTCATGACAAAACCACTCTTAGGGGTCTAGTTGGAAATGGGATGTTACACCAACTGTCTCCGTTTGCCACTACGGAGGTTCCTGGGAGTGAAGCTAGCTTCCCGAATAGGGGGAACTAAAGGTCTGTGCGCATAGAGTCGTGTGGGTGTGTTGCACTTGCTTGTGCATTCCAAAGCATATTTGTGTGCCATAGCATAAACATTACCACCTATCGTATAAGATGGTATGGGACGTTTTATACGATAGGCCATGCAAATCGACCCCTTGGTCTATAGGGGTAATCCCTATAAATCAATGGTTTTATTTCTTCAGCTTTTACTTACTTACTACTCCTTGCTGTTTGATAACCGACACCCCAACGTATATGTGATATGAGACACTTTATACGATGGGAGCCCTGCAAAAGATCCCTTTGCTTATGCGCTTCCGCATAAGTTAAGGTTACATTTCCTATTTTCTGCTTCTGTCATATTTACTATGGAATTGCTAGCATAGGTCCGCTGTCACCTGCTTTTGACTTGTTCTCCACCTTCATGTCCTTCCCTTTCTTCCTCTCCGCTCGGTACATAGGAGCCATGGGGGAAGGGGTAGGGGATGATAGGGCTTAGTCTTTTAGAGTAACGGTTTTCGAACCACAAAATTTTAGGTGTACCATATGGAAGGGCCCTGGGTTTTGCAGTTTCAGACAGAGTTGACCCCGCGACCGTGTTACCATTGTCACCAGCCGGGACATACACGGGTCAAATGCCCCTTGATGGGTGGGATCCCACCAGCTCAGCAGCAAGGAGGCCGAAGATGTAGACACAGACATGGATTGCGAGGCAGCGACTGCAGGCCGAAAAGGAAAAAGCACCCAGAGATGCAGCACCAGCAGAGTACGGAGTCGGTGGAGATGGGCCAGTCTAGCTTGGGTGCTCTCTATTCAGTGACAGTTACAGTGACGCTTAGTTTTAGTTTTGCTTCCACGAGTGACTTGTAGTGAGGATTACATGTACTGGGTATAAGCCCTCCTTTTGTACTCTGACTATTATTATTGTGGACTCTCCCTTCGTGGAGATTTATTTATGTACATGTGGTTATGGTTGATTAGCTTTAAATTTACTTATACTACTGATCAGCGATCGATTTGGCCGGCAGGATCGGCATTTTGTAGTGACGACCTTCCTGGGCGTGATGGTGTCACCGCAAAGCGGCGGTTCTGGGCCTAAGACCCCGGTGTTTAAAAGAAAAAAAAAGGGGTCTTACAACCCAAACATAGAGAGGTAGACTTTTAGATTTAATTAGAACTGGGCGCCAAACCCGTCTCTCGGACCTCTTACTGAATGGATCCAAAGGAACTCGTCGAGTTTAGGGTTTAGTTACAAGAGTTGGTAGAATCAGGGTTTGTTCGCCCTAGTTCATCACCTTGGAGAGCCCCTATTCTATTTGTTATGAAGAAGGATGGAACATTAATATTGTGCATAGACTATCTGGAGCTCAACTAACTGAAGGTGCAGAACACCTATCACCTACACCAGATTGATGAGTTATTCGATCAGCTGTTAGGAGCACATTGGTTTTCTAAACTGGACCTGTGCTTGGGGTTTTACCACTTGAGGATACAAGAGGAATATATCCTGAAGACAGCGTTTGACTCGAGGTATGGTTTGTATGAGTTCACCGTGATGCCGTTTGGGCTCACAAACGCCCCTTCCGTGTTCATAAGTTTGATGAACCGGGTGTTTGATCCGTACTTAGATGTCTTCATCATCCTCTTCATCGATGAAATTTTGGTCTATTCGAAGACATAAAAAGAGCATGCA
Source organism: Platanthera zijinensis (assembly GCA_039513925.1). Lineage (NCBI taxonomy): Eukaryota > Viridiplantae > Streptophyta > Magnoliopsida > Asparagales > Orchidaceae > Platanthera > Platanthera zijinensis. The sequence goes on along the minus strand of CM077082.1, from coordinate 163,808,531 downwards.
GAGCACTTGGCCCTAGTTTTGAAGAAGCTAAAGAAGGATGCCATGTTTGCTAAGTTCAGCAAATGCGAATTTTGGCTTCGAGAAGTTTCCTTCTTGGTTCATGTGATTAGTGGGGCTGGGTTAGTAGTATACCTAGCTAAGGTGCGTGTCTTAAAGGAGTGGTCGTCTTTGAAGTCAGAGGCCGATGTTTGGAGCTTCAATGGACTTGCTGGGTATTATCGCATGTTCGTGAAAGGATTCTCAAAGATAGCCCTTCCCCTCACTGCTTTGACGTAAAACGTTATGTCATATGTGTTGACACCCTAGTGTGAGGCTACATTTCAAGAGCTGAAAGATAGACTTACCACCGCACCCATCCTATCTCTTCCATCAAGGAAAGGGATTTCAGATTTACACTGATACTTTCTATCAAGGGATGGGGGCAGTGTTTATGTAACACTGGCATGTGATCGCTTAAGACTCAAGGAAGTTGAAGAAACATGAAGTTAATTATCCGGTACATGATTTGGAGATGGGAGCAATGGTGTTCACTTTAAAAGTTTGGAGGCATTATTTATATGGCATTCACTGTGAGATCTTTTCAGATCATAAAAATTTGAAGTATGTCCACACTCAGAAGGAGTTGAACTTGAGGCAACGGTGGTGGTGAGAATTTTTTTGTGATTACGAGTTTACATTGAACTACCACCCCAGGAAAGCAAACTTTGTAGCTGATGAATTGAGCAGAAAAGTACTAGAGTCGAGCCCTGAGTCTCGGTTGATGAGTATGGAATTGACTTGAGTGCTCGAGGAGATGGAGATCACGTTAGTATATAAGGATCATTCTGAGAAGTATACTGAGTACTTAACTGCAACATAGTTTGTGACATTCGAGATCGAATTCGGGCAGAGCAAGGGAAGGATGCTGTTCTCGCCCTTGTTATTAAAGCAATTGAGGATGGATCTACTGAAGAGTATACAATGAAGGACGACCTCGTTCATTTCTATGGCAGCTCTACATTCCTAAGGGTGGTGAAATCTAGGAAGACATCTTTAGAGAGGCACATTGTTCCAAGTATTCAATGCATCTCGAGATTTTCAAGATGTATAGTGACCTACGAAAGACCATGTTCTAGCCGGGAATAAAGCGTGTTGTTAAGTTCTATGTTACGCACTGTGAGGCTTACCAGAAGGTGGAGGTAGGTGCAAGAGCCCTTGAGGATTATTGCAGTCATTTCCCATCCCCAAGTGGAAGTTCGAGGATATCTCCATGGACTTTGTTCACGGGTTGCCTCGCCCGCACTATGGGAACGATTCAGTTTGGGTAATTGTAAATCGCTTGACGAAGGTTTCCATATTCATACCAATGAAGAAGAAGTCGCATGTTGATGTTTTAGTGCGTCACTTTGTGGAGCAGTTTATACGGTACCATGGGGTTCTTAAGATGATAGTCTCCGGCCGCGATGGTCGCTTTACCTCCAAGGAATGGAAGGCAGTTCAAGCGTACTTAGGTTCTCGCCTTACCTTTAGCACATATTTTCATCCTCAAATGAATGGTTAGTCTGAGAGGACCATAAGAACTATGGGAGATCTATTGAGATTGTATGTACTGAATAGAGGAGAGCCTTGGGAAAGGCTCTTGCCATTGATGGAATTTTCCTACAACAACAGTTATCAAGCTATTATTGGGATGGCACCCCATGAAGCAATTTATGGGAGGAGGTGTAGAACTTTATTGTCATGGGTGCAGGATGAGGATCCAAAGGTTTTGGGAATCAAATATATTGATGATACTGATGCTTGAGGCTCAAAATCGGCAGGAAAAATACCATAATAAGAAACATCAGATGGTGTAATTTTTAGTGGGTGACAAACTATTCTTGAAGATCAGGACGATGCATTGAGTGTCACGAGTGCATGGTATGAATAAGCTCAACCCGAGATATGCGGGGCCCTATATTATATTAGAAAGAATTGGCCATGTGGCCCTCGGCTGGAGCTACCACCAGAACTGGAAAATTTGTTCGACGTCTCCATGTGTCGTCAAATCAAAAGGCACTATTACGGCCCGATCAACATGTTTGCACCACAGATGGAGCAGTGGTAACTGATAAATCTGTTTGACTAGAGCTAGTGTGGATATTGGATGCCGAGATGAGGAATTTCCATCGAAAACATGTATCTTAAGTGAAGGACCTGTGGTCTAACAATGGGAAGGAAGAATATACTTGGGAGCTGGTGGACTTGATCCGGAAGCGCTACCCGGAGTTGTTTCCCAAGGGTAAACTTTAAGCATATTATATTTCCATGATTTATCTCCCCCATAGCCTTAGCCTGATTTCGAGGACGAAATCTTTTATTTTGTTTATAGGATTTGTAACATCCCATTTCATGTTAGACACCTTGCGCGCGCTTTGAATCAATAAAGCTGACTCAAGCTCGGGGTGCACCAATAACAGGCATCGAGTTATACTCGACTAATAGTGCAAATATGACTTAGAAATATTTTGGATGTTATAGCCGTTGAGTGGCCTCGACACCACTCGACAAACTTAACTTAGAATAATCCTGTATTCGACAAAGCGTCGAGTGCATTGAGTGGTCTCAACGCCACTCAACGAATTCTTACTGAGAAATATTCTGGATGTTGAGGCATTGAGTGAACTCGGCTCCATTCGATGAGACGTTGAGTGTGTTTAGTCATCTCTACGTTACTCAATGCTTTTGACTTAGAAATTTCGGCACTCAACGAGGCGTTGAGTGGTCTCAATGCCACTCAACATTTTTGACTCAGAATATTTCTGGACTCAAAGCACCGAGAGCAATGAGTGGTCTCAATGCCATTCGATGAGGTGTTGAGTGATTTAACTTAGAATAATTTTGGACTCAAAGCGTCGAGAGCGTTGAGTGGTCTCAACACCATTCGATGAGACGTTTAGTGATTTAACTTAGAATAATTCTTGACTCAAAGCATCGAGAGCGTTGAGTGGTGTCAATGCCATTCGACGAGGAATTGAGTGTTTAACTTGGAATTATTCTGGTTACTATAGGCGTTGAGTGGACTCAACGCCACTCGACGACTCAACGCCACTCGACGAAGCATCGAGTGCATTGATTAAACTCGATGCCATTCAATGAATTGTCCTATATACTCGACGATTTTGACTGAACCTTATAGACGTCAAGTGATCACGACGAATCTCGATGATTCGTCGAATGTATATGGTATACACGACGATTTTTGACTTAGAACATTTTGGCAGACTGTATAGCGGATTCATGGGTACAGACTGAACTGGGTTCTTGGGAAATGCGCCAATTAACTTATTAGGACCCGATCTTTTCGACAAGACTTAATTTACATAAAAATGGGCGGTACAATACTAGGGTGACACGTGGCATGCAATCTAACCCTAATTCATCCTATAAAAGGGGATTTACCGAAAACCCTAGCCATCACTACACTTCTTGCCGAATTGTTACCTATGCTGAAACCATCAGAAGAGGGAAAGCTGTTGGTGACGGATTTTGCTGGAGGAGAGACTGTCCCTTTTCGTGATGAACAATGCCAATGAGAAGAAGATATTGCCTAGGAGAGTGACAAGATCCATGGCCGGAAATGAGGTGAGCTTCCTACCCTCTCCCTTAGTGCTAGATCTGTAGTTATTATCTAGGAGAGGTTTCGACTCAAAAGAGTTTGACTTGCGAGATGAAGGTTTCCTAGGAAGAGACCATACTAGGACCTTGTCCTAGCGATTTGATGTCTTCAACCTCTCGTCTCTTCCTTGCGATGATGATGAGCTTGGTTTCGTGAAGAGGAATGATATATTGAGGGTGAATAAGGGAGGAGGAAAATATATGAGTGGTTTTGAACAAATAACTAAAGGAAGAAGATGAGCCGATGTCGTTCATCTTTCTTTAAGATGCGTGCAATAATTGTTTTCTATGTGCAGCGAAATTCAAGGCCTTTTTCGATTATGTTACGGACAGATCTGGGTTTTGACAAAACACAAAAGTCGAAGTCCTTGGAAAGACCTTTCCAACAGATGGTTACAAATTTTCATACGAGTCTTGTATCCACGGGAATGACCAGCCGAAGTTACTGTATAGTCATGTCTTAAGTACATGCTGTTCTCGGGTTAGTGTTGAACGAGGTATGGTTTTGGTAGAGAGTTCGTAGAAAAATAATGTTGTGGTTTTGGTAAATATAGTCTATATGTGATCGTGACGGTTTGAAGGAGTTTGATAAACAAATGGTTTGGGAAAGTTTATGAACAAATGATTTGATACGATTTGGTTGTACAAATGCTATTCTTGTGAAATTGGGTAGGGATGTGCATGAATATAATCAGGAAAATGAAATAGGTTTCGGAAAAGGATGTGATGCTCGATAATTGAATGAGTAACCCATAAATATGTTATCATGTTTGATGAATATGTGAAGTATCATTATGTTATTGTGATTATCATAAGGATGTATGCTTGTTGGTGAATGCATGATCTTTTGAAAAGGAATTGGATGAGGTTAATGCATGGCCATGTGATGTGATAAATAATGGAAGGTGTAAATTGGTCCACTGCTTAGAGCTGTGTCTCTCTACGGGTAGCAGTGAGGGACTGATATGTTGTATAAGATGGATTGCCACCTGTGTAAATGATGAACCCTTGCGTGGTATGGAAATGTCGAAGGGTTGGAAGTGCATGTGTGTTTACCGCTCTGGAAGGATGTGTTGATAAGGGACTCGGTGTGCAGCCCTTGAGTGTTTTTGAGCACGAAATGTGAATAATAAAAAGGTACTCAGTATGGAGCCCTTAAATATAAAATTGCATGCAGTGTGAGTTAAAAAGTGGTGTCATTATCCTTGGTTATGGATTGTGTGGCAGATCTACGCGCTCACCAATCGTCACACCGAAGGGAGTTAATAGATAGACTTTGGTCCGTTCGGCTTGGTCCTCAGTGCTCATTCCCTGGTCTCCTTCCGTGCAAAGTGGACAGTTGGGCTTGGTCCTATGGTGAAATGCTCCCATAGGACCATTCCATGCCACAAAGATAGGATAGTTTTGGCTATGTTCTTGGTGCACATCTACCCGAGACCCCACTGAGCAATAGTATGTGTGTGAGCTCCACTGTTATGTTCTTAGCATTAAGGCACACGGAGGCCTAGGCCAGGTTGTGTTGAGACCAGCCTTGTAGTGGAAAGCCCGTTCCACTATCACTGTCTGGCCACGTCGGATGGCGCCTGAGAGGTTAGCTACTTACTGAAAAAGTGGGAACTACACGTCTGTGTCGACATGGCAGTATCCGTGTATGTGAATATGGCTGAGTCATCGCATTGCATTCATAACATTACATTGCATTATATACACAAGATCCTTACCATATAAGTTTGTATGGACATTCTTATATGATGAGTTTCCTTACTGTTAAGCCAATCCTTAACTTATATGTCTGTATGGGCATTCTTATAAGTTGAGTTACTTTATTGTTGAGGATCATACTTGTATATTGTTGTAGGTAGTAGAACTGCTAGTGTAGATTGATATACTCTCTTTTTGTACATTTTGGATACCTTGATAATGATTAGTATTATACAACCTGCTTGTACTACTGCTTATATATATATATATATATATATATATATATATATATATATATATATATATATATATATATTATACCCTTTTTCCTTCTCTGCCCGGTGCCTGAGAGTCATCAGGGAAGCGGATGTGATAGCCACTTAGTATTTATGACTAACGGTTGCTACCTCTTCATTTTTAGGAGGAAAACTCGCAGATAGAGCAGTAATAGGTTGTACAGGAGGGAAGCCAGGTCAAGGTGGCAGGGCCTGACATGACGATACAATCGCTGCATTCGGTTACGGATGTTAGTTTTTGAGATACTTTTATTATAGCCCATTGGTCAAAGTTTTTATGTACTCTGATATTATAGAAGCCTGTTGATGCTTCTTATTATTGATGGACTTGTGTACTTTTATACTTTTGTGGATTTTCACTTATGTTTGTCCTTTATGTTGGGTTTGCATGGATAATATTTGTTTTAGCCGGCAGAATAGGCGTCTTGTAGTATCGGTCAACCTGTATGTTAGCATTACCGCAAGGCGCTGTTTTGGGCATAAGACTCCCCTCGGCCGTGTCTTGTTTTCCGAGAGGGGGGTATTTCATTAATTCTTTAAATGTTGGTGTTACCATTGTGATCTAGAAGTGATCAAGCATGTAGTCTTACTTCCAACGCAATATGAGCTTATAGGGTCGCACATAAGAGCGTTTGAAGAATTTGGAAGATTGGATTATGTTTGTCTTGCTCATGTGATGAGTGAAGGACTAGGAACTGACAAGAGATGAGTGATGGATTAAACTCTGCCATACATTGAGTGCATCAAGACCACTCAAACATTTTGTCGATTCAAGTTTTGATTCATCGAGTTAGCATTGAGAGTACTCGATGATTCATCGAGTCAATCTTTTATTCATCGAATGATGTCGTTGAGTGTATCAAGTCTACTTAGCCAGGCGTTGAGTAGGTCGAGATCACTCAATGCCTTTGTTGACTCAAATGTTGACTTGTCGAATTAGGCACTGAGAGTATCGAGGACATTCGACGCCTTCGTCGAGCTAAATGTTTACTCGTCAAATGAGTGCATTGAGTTCATTCAACGACTCGTAGAGTCAAGTGTTGATTCAATGAGTCTGGCGTTCAGTGCGTTGAGTGCACTTAATGATTCGTAGAGTCAAGTATTGATTTGTCAAATATCGACTTATATACTCAACGATTCATCGAGTCAAGTGTTGATTCGTCGAATATCGACGTGAATACTCGACAAATTCTATTTCATCCAGTTTAATTCCACTAAGTTCGGTTCGGCGCGCTATGCTGGTATAAATTGGCTCAGTATTCAGTATATAAACGGTATGTAAAGTAAATCGAGCAAGTAAGTTACTAAGTTACGAAAGACGATACGGTTTTGACCTAATCGCAAGTCGGCTCTTCTTCCCTCCAAACGGAACTTTTCCTCCAAGGCTGATTACGCCGATCTCACTGCCGACTAACCGCTGTCCTTGTACTTTTGTTGAAAAGTGTTTCTATGGCGTTCATACTCGTCCCCGCCGCCTCTTCTGTAGCAGACCTAACAGTCTGTGAAGATGCAAAATATTATCTTCTGACATAAATCTTGTGCGATAAGAGTCTAGGGGTTCTCCCATTCATGTGGATCACCTGTAGAGGTATTGACATTATTCTATGCTTAGAACTCAAGTAGTTGCCATTCGTTGGAATCAATCAGAGCACCTTGGTTGAGTATTGACTCAATCCCTCAAAGATAAAATTTTATTTACCGCACTTTACTTCTTGATTAATGTTTATCGCTAGATCCAAACTATTTTGGTTTTTAACCTCCCCTTGGTTTTATATGGACTCTAGTTCAAATTTTGCAAATACATTTTCATTTCCAACAATCTTAAATGGTTTTGGTCCACACAGAGATGATGTAACTTCATCAAATTCTTCTTCCTCTTTGTGATTCTCCCCCTTCTTCACCTCATAAGCAAGAGAGGTTAAGAATAATTTGGTAATAGTGGAAGAAGAAATCTTTGCTTGCAGGAACATAACTAAAGTAGTAATCAAGTCTAACTGAGAATGTATATCATCCAATGTGATTTATATATGAGAGACATGTTCTTTGAGCATTGAAGATATGGTGTTAGTAGCTAATTGAACTGCTTGGTCATGATAGAAGAAAAATTAATTAAAGGTTTGTCTGTTGTACTATACTAACTGATATAAACAGGTGTTGAATGTAATGTTATGGTATTTTAAGTGACTTGAACAAGTGAATCTGATAGTCACAAGAATTGGTTTCAAGATACCCTAAACACCTAGAGGGGGGGGGGGTAAATAGGTTCAATTCTTATTTTAATTAGGCAGATAAAATATATCACAGTTATACAAACTATGCTACAGCTATCACAACACAGATCAAAACAAACACAACCAACACAACATACACAAAAATTTATAGTGGTTCACCAATTGATGGGTTCATCCACTTCGGCCTTCGCTTATCTAGCAGTATACTAGATTCAGGCCTAACTTTCTATTTTCTTCTCAAATCCTCAGATCTTACAACTCAGAACTCAGAATGGTTCCTATAGCTCGGACTTCAGCAAGTCCTACAACTAAGATTCTTTCAGAGAATCCTACCTCAGAGTGAGTCCACACTCCTACACACAGGCCAGCAAGCCATACCTCAGCCCTTATAACTAGGGCTACAACTCAGATTAAAAAGATCCTACCTCAGATCTATAAAAGATCTTACAAAATAGATTGAGAGAATGATTATTTCTTTACCCGAAAAGAAATGGATGATGACTTCTTGATCAAATCTGGAATGAACTCACGACTTGAGATCAAACCTATCTTAGCTTCTTCAAAGCTTCTTGAATCTGAACAAAGTAAGGTTGATCTTCTTGAAAAGTTGGAGTCGATCCACAATCCAACTCTTCTCTTCTTTCAGACGTGATTCTAAATTCCTTTTTGCAGACTTGTTCAGGATCAGCCTTCCCTTTTACAATTACTTGTTGATTTCAGGATGAACCAGCAACCCCCTCCTTCTCTTTTTGGATAGAACATGTCTTTATATAGATCCCATTCGAGGTTACGGGCTGATCTGATTCATAACTGCCTCTTGACAGCTCTGATAGATGTGACAGCTTTGTCAGTTATGATAGCTGTCAAGTCTTCACTCCTGACATCTGATACTTCGACACTTTTATCTCAGTAGAAAGTGTCAAGACAAAACTTCATATGTGTCTACACAAATGGAACATGTGTCGACACAATTCTTGATGATGTCGACACAGCTCATAGAATGTCGACACAGCTCTTCTTTATCTTCTCGACACAGCTTCTATAGAATGTGTTGACACAAGTCTTGTGTGTCGACATAATCTGCTTCCAGTATCAACATAGTTGGTGTTGACAGAATTCTTGAGTGTGTCGACACAAGTCCTGTGTGTCGATACAATTGGTGTAGACTGAATTTCTGTGTGTTGACACAAGTCCTGTGTGTCGACACTGTTGCTGTAGACTGAATTTTTGTGTGTTGACACAAGTCTTGTGTGTCGACACAATCTGGCTCCTAGTGTCGACATATTTCCTTCATAAATATCGAAACTTGTACTTAGAATATTTTTTTCTGCATTTCTTTAACCTTCACATTGAAACTCAACATCACATTAAATACACACTGATGTATATCATTGAGTTAAGTGAAGCTTATCCAAATTAGGTATACAATTTTTAATGTACCCAACAATCTTCCCATATTTGGAGAAATCATAACCCTTAGTCAATGATATACACCATTTATAATAAATAAGGATTTTGATGTAAAAAGTCATTACAAAGACAGGGTTAACCATAAATAGAAATAATATGTAATAATATTATCACAAAATATGTTATAATACATTAATCATGCATCACATAAACATAAGTATTCAATATCAAATAATGGCTGAAACAAGGAATTCATTTTCATATATACTCAGTAATCTAGAACAACAAGGATTTAGGACAAAAAAAGATTACGTAGTCCTTAACCTAGTCAATCTAACCCTAGGATTGATTAGGTTCCTTAATGACAATTCCTTTGTAAGACTGAATCCTGCTTATACTTCAGCTCCTGTGTCATCAGCCAGCTTCTTTCCTTTAAGATCCTTCTTCTTGAGCTCTTCAGCCTTGATATTTTGCCTTTCAAGGTAATGAAAAGGCTTTGGGAAATACTTTCTAGGCTACACAGAGTTTGCAGGTATTTTTCCCAGCTCTGAGGTCTCTTCTAGACTGGTATATAGTATCTTGCCGCTCCTGATATTTGCTCCATTCCTGTTCAGAATACCACTTTCCTCTATCATGCATATTCTCATTGCTAGCATTCTAAGAAGTCAGAATAATATTCCTGGAGGTTGGACTCCAATGTTCAAAATCAAGTTTTAATTTTACCTATTCTCTGAACCTCTTCTTAGACAGCTGAGCTTCTCTCAGAGCATCCCTTGCTCTCTGTGCTTATTTTTCTCTTTGTAATGCAGCTGCAGACATTTCTACATTTTACAAAATAACATTCTGTGCCTCCATTGGAGGACTATATATTTGTTGTTCTTTATGCTGGATTTCTTCAAAGTCTGGAGGTGGATATATGACTTGGGGTACTTCCTGCTAAACCCCTTCAATGTAAGCAGGTTGAATTCCAGATTCATCAGTGTTGTCATCATCACAAAGGTGTGGATAACTAAGTGTTGCTCTGATGTTATTGGTTATCCATTTAGCATGATCCGTGTTGGAGCCAAAATTGACCTCAACCAATGTTCAAAATAGGGGTGCAGCCAGAACCTACTTCTCTCAAGCCCCGCCCCCTGGCTGGTAGCTACCGACCTAGGATTGACCCAAAGCCTCAGCAGGGAGTTCCAACCTAACACCCGGAAGATCTCTGAGAGCTTCCCCTCCAAAGCCAAAAGCTGGGCTACGAGCTCCTCAGAAAACACTAGTGATTAAGAGAAAAAAAAGATTCTGCTCTTTAAGGTGTCCTTAGGGGTCTATTTATAACCTTTTACTGACCTGATGTTACTGAAATACCCCTTGCTGGTCTGGCAATAGCCAAATCCCGCTGTTTGTAAAGTGTTAAATGCAGCCCCTGGGGGTACAAGGGTAATTACACCCGAGGGCAATTAAGTAACTTTTAACTGAACCCTTTGCCCCACTTGGCGAGAACTCTATGCGAGAACCCTTTCACCTTCATTTGGCGGGAGCTAAAAAGAATTATTAAAAGTCTCAAGCCAAGCAAGCCCCCGCCTTCTCGCCAGTTTTATCCTTCTCACTGAGTCTGCCGAGAGCGGGTCCTGGCTGACCGAGGGTGAATGCTCTCGCCCCTCTCCAGGAGGGAGCTCCTCTAACCTTGACGTTGTCGCAGCTTGACACGACATTGAGTGAGTGGAGCTCACCCAACGCCCTTGTTGCTGACCATGGCACTGAGTGATTGAAGCTCACTCAGCGCCCTTACTAATGACCATGGCGCTGAGTGAGTGAAGCTCACTCAGCGCCCTTGCTGCTGACCATGGCGCTGAGTGAGTGAAGCTCACTCAGCGCCCTTGCTGTTGACCATAGGCGTTGAGTGAGTGAAGCTCACTCAGCGCCCTTGCTGCTGACCATGGAGCTTAGTGAGTGAAGCTAACTCAGCGCCCTTGCTACTGACGATGGCACTGAGTGAGTGAAGCTCACTCAGCGCCCTTGCTGCTGACCATGGCGCTGAGAAAGTGAAGCTCACTCAGCACGGCGTCTTCTCGCCCATTTCTGGTCATGGGGAGGATCTCCCCTGCTCCTAGGCGAGAGTTTATTCGACGCGAGAGCTCCTGTGGTCTTCAAGCCCAAGCTAACCTGGGGCTGGTCCAACCCCGACCGTTGATGCCTCCGGGTCCTACCCAACGAATATGTGTTGTACATAATCCCCGCTCTTTTTGAGCTAGCTATGCGCTCGAAAAGACACGTCCAACCCATAAATAATCGCTGGGCACGTGTTACTTCCTGCAAAGAGATTCTATCGGTGGGCCCGACCGCAGTTATATATATATATATACGCGATGATAGAAGGCTATAAATCTGCCCCTCACCGTTGTTGCCCTCCTGAGATCTCACGCGACCTCGCGATGCACCCCAAACAAGCTAGTGAGCTGCTATCGCAGAACCTCCAGGACCACATAAAGGTGGCGCAAGCGCGATCCCTTACCAATAACGCACTAGTGGCTCCTTGGCTAGCGAAAGAGGCACCCACTGTGGCGCCTCCGCCGCCGCCAAAAGAGAAGAAGAAAAAGCTGAAGAAGGTCCATCGGGACACCTCGCAAGAGCACCGAGCCTCTCCAACTTCAAACCCAAGCCGCGCGGCCGACCCTCTTCTGCTGTAGAGGGTATGTTTCGCCGACTATCGGACTGCTTTTCTTGAGATTTGGTCACTGAACCTTTCTTGGAAGGTGGTCCCGTAAGGTGGTGCTGGGCTTCCGCCAGTGCCCCCGGACCCATCGACGTCTCGCCTGTAAGACCCCCCTCCCGGAACACAGAACACGGCACGAGAGGGGTCTTATGCCCAGAACAGCCGCCTTTTGGTAACACTAACACTCGGGTCAACCTGTACCATAAGACGCCTATCCTTCCGGCTTCAACCAATATCAACATATAAATGCCAACCCAACAATAGAATAAAAGAAAGTCAATCCACACCAAGCATAAGTCCATAAATATAGCAAAAGAGAAGATAAACAAGCTTCTACATAATCAGAGTACGTAAATAGAATTTCCCTGAAGGGCTACAACAAAATCTCTCTCACTCACATCTGTAACCGACGGTAGCGACGGTACAGTCCCCTCTGGCCCTGTCATCCTGGCCTGGTTGTCCAGCTGCATAGCCCGCTGCTCCACCTGCGGGGTTTCCTCCTAAAAAGGAAGACGTAGCAACCGTTAGTCATAAAGACTAAGTGGCTTCACATCTGCTCCCCCGGCGACTCCTCGGCACTGGGCGGAGAAAGGAACAGGTACAATATATATAAAACAGTGGTACAAGCAGGTGAAGTAAGTATACAAACATAGGTAGCAATAAAAGTAGTGTATAAATGAACAAGCTCTTATTCTACAATTTTACCATCTACAGCAGCAAGAGAGTATAATGTTATAATAGTAACTAACTAAACTTATATGGATGCCCATAAAAGCATATAAGTTGAGGGTCGTTCAACAATAAGTAACTAATCGTATAGGAATGCCCATACAAACTTATACGATGAGTGTCTTGTGTATGCAATGAAGTGCAATGCTATGAATGCAATGCATTGACACACCCATGATCTAGCATATGCAATCGCTATGTCGACACAGACTTATAGTTTCCACTATTCGAGCAGGTAGCTAACCTCTCAGGCGTCAACCGTCGTGGCCAAACAGTGACAGTAGAGCGGGCATCTCCACTACTAGGCTGGTCTCCGCACTACCTTGCCTAGGCCTCCATGTACCTTAACGCTAAGAACACAACATCGGAGCTCACATGCGTACTACGGCTCATCGGGTTCTCTTGGGTAACTGAGCACCAAGATCCTAGCCCCGAACAGGCCTATGCGTGACACGAAAGGAGCCTCGGAAATGAACACGAGGACCAATCCCAACTGTTCACTTGGCACGGAAGGAGCCTCGGGACATGAACACCGAGGACCAAGCCCAACCATCCATGGTCTAGCTGTCGACTCCCATCGGTGTGACGATTGGCGAGCTCGTAGACCTGCCACACTATCCTAAACCCGGGATTACGACACCACGTGTCGACTCACACCACATGCAATTTCACAATATCGTGGCATGGAAGGATCCTCGGGACGTGAACACCGAGGACCAAGCCCAACCATCCATCAAAAGCGGAAGGAGCCTCGGGACATGAACACCGAGGGCCAAGCCCAACCGTCCAACTTTACTCATCTCAATCTCATTCCAACTTGTGACAGTAAACACCGCACTTGTTACTTCCACAATGCTACCCGTAGGGAGACAACACTCTAAGCATTGGATTACTAATTCCCTTTTATCCATCTAACATATACCATGGCCATAGTTAAATCATTTATACATTTATCCAATTATATCTACCCAATTATATCAGGTTCTTTCCTTCAATTAAACTTGTCCACAACTCGTTATATGAATTTAGATTTATAACCTCAACTTATCACGTCACTATGATTATTATGTCAAAAGAGTCCACCAAAGCTTCGAGTTGGATCACAACATTAAATTCCACCACATCGCATTCTACGTTACATAGCCCAGAATTGAGGTGCAGCCTTAATCCAGACAGCAACTTCGACCAAGGATTCCCGAGGCTACAAAAATCCGACGAGTGCGTGTAACCACTCATTGGAAAGATAATTTCAAGGGAGACAACTTTCGTGTTTAGTCGAAAGCCCAGATTTGATCGCATTACACCAGAAATTCACTCGAAGCCTGCTGCGTACAGGATACAGATTTCCTGGGTGGAATTTCCCCCAATTGCAGCGGATTCGAACAGACTTTCCTGTGGCTACAGGTATTGCCTGGAAACGTGCAACCACTCGTTGGAAAGATAATTTCGAGGGCTACGACTTTTGTGTTTAGGCAAAAACCCAGATATGACTATAACACCCCCGAAATTGGACACGAAGGTCGCTGCGTGTAGAAAACAGATTTCTGCACGCATCTTAAGGCGAGATGAACGACATCCGTTCGTCTTCCTCCTTGCACCAAACTCCCAAAATCTCCTCCAGAAAATCATCCACCCTTATTCACCCTCACGAAGCCATATTTCTCCACGAATCACTCTCTCATCTTCACTTTGAAGAATGAAGAGGTTGGAGGGGACTAAGCCTAGAAGACGACCTAGGCATGGCTTTTCCCTAAGAAATCTCCTCCTCACCATCAAGACTCTAAGGAGTCGATATCTCTCTTAGAATATTAACTACAAATCTAGCACCAAGGGAGAGGGGAGGAAGCTCACCTCATTTCCAGCGGTGTCATCGTTCCCGACCATGGATCTAGTCGTTCTTCTTTGCGGCATCTTTTGCTTGGTGCGGTTGTTCTTCACGGCAAAGGAAGGAGAGAGAGAGAGCGAGAGAAGGTCGCCTCCAAGAGCTCTGACTTACCTCGGCTCTATCGTTCGCGAGGTTTGCGATGACAGCAAGGTCGATTGGCGCAAAGGCTAGGGTTCGGCTTAAACTTCCCCTTTATAAACCGATGTATTAGGTTACATTTTCTGCCACGTGTCAACGCCTTATTGGATCGCCCATAATGGGTCATATTGAAGTGACCCGGTCCAAGGAATCATCCAGCACGAATCCCAAAGTCCGGTTCGGTCCGCCTGTTCAAGCTGGCGAATCCGTCTGGGTGAAGAAAACGCATAAGTAAAATTCGACGGGAATCAACCGTCATTCTCGACGATCGGCGAGAATCATCGGGCATTCTCGACGAATTCGTCGGGTATCAAATATGATACCCAGCGAATTTAACTTAGCCAACTTACTTGCGTTGAGTGCATTGAGTATTCTCAGCGATACTCGGCGATCGGTGAGAATCGTCGGCATTCTCGACGAATTCGTCGGGTATCAACTATGATACCCGGCGAATTTCACTTAGCAAACTTATCAGAAAATCTGGCGTTGAGTGCGTTGAGTATTCTCAGCGATACTCGATGATCGGTGAGAATCGTCGGGCATTCTCGACGAATTTCCCTTAGCCTAATTCTCAATTTGTAGTTCTGAATCCGGCGGGTATCGACCATCGATACCCGTCGAATCGGCGAGTATCATTCCCGATACCTGTCGATCGGCGAGTATCATCCTCCATTCTCGTCGATTTTACCTTAGGCCATTTCCTTTCGATCCGTTGGATATCACTCAACCCTACACTCCATTCAACGCACTTGACACCTTTTGCCAGTGAGTCCCGAGCCCGAGTCAAGCCTCTTGACTCAAAACTCGTGCGAGGGGCCTAGCGCGAATTGGGGCATTACAAATCCTATAAAGAAAATAAAAGATTTCGTCCCCGAAATCAGGCTGAGGTCATGGGGAGTAAAGTACAAAATAATATGTGCTATAAAATGTTACCTTTGGAGAACAGATCCAGGTAGCGCTTCTGCATCAAGTCCACCGGCTCCCAAGTAAATTCTTCCTTCCCATGATTAGACCATAGCACTTTTACCAGAGGCACACTTTTGCGGCGCAAGGTTCTTATTTCATTATCAACGATCCGCACCGGCTCCAGTCGCACAGATCTGTCAGATGCCACCTTACAATCAGTTGTGGGGATGTATTGTTCAGGACGCAACAGCGCCTTCCGAAGCGACAATATATGGAACACATCATGGAGATTTTCTAGCTCGAGCGGTAGCTTAAGATGATAGGCCAAAGGGCCAATCCTTTCCACTATAACATAGGGTCCAACATACCGTGGGCTGAGCTTCTTCACTCCCCGCACCCGTGACACTCCATGCATCGGCCGGATTTTCAGGAACACTTTATCACCCACTTGAAACTCAACCATACGGTGCTTTGCGTTGTAATACTTTGCCTGCTGACTTTGAGCCTCCAACATGCGATCCCTTATCAGCCTAATCACCGCATCAGTATCGTCAATATACTCTATTCCCAATGCCTTCGGGTCTTCGTCTTGCACCCAAGACAAGGGGGTTCTACACCATCTTCCATAAAGAGCTTCATGGGGTGCCATGCCAATGCTAGCTTGATGGTTGTTGTTGTAGGAGAATTCCACTAAGGGCAAGAGTCTTTCCCACGGCTCCCCCCTATCTATCACATACAACCTCAACAGATCTTCCAATGTTCGGATGGTCCGCTCAGACTGTCCGTCCGTCTGAGGATGTAATGTGGTGCTGAAGGTAAGGCACGAGCCCAAATACGCTTGTACCGCCTTCCACTCCTTGGAGGTAAAACAACCATCATGGTCCGAAAATATCGTCTTAGGTATGCCGTGGTACCATACAAACTGCTCCACAATAAGGCGTACTAAGACATCCACATGAGCCTCCTTCTTCATAGGGATGAACCGGGCAACTTTTGTCAAGCGATCAACGATCACCCACACTGAATCATTTCCTGAGCGGGAGCGAGGTAGCCCATGTATGAAGTCCGTGGAAATATCCTAGAACTTCCACTCGGGGATTGGCAATGACTGCAACAGGCCACCGGGACTCCTGCACTCCGCCTTCACTCTTTGGCAGGCATCACAATGCGTGACAAAGTACCGGACATCCTTCTTCATTCCTGGCCAACACATCGTCTTCCGTAAGCCGGCGTACATCTTTGAAATTCCTGGGTGCACGGAATATTGAGAGCAATGTTCTTCTCTCATAATATCCTCCCGGATTCTGCCACCTTTGGGAATGTAGAGCAGGCCGCGAAAGTAAACGAGGTCGTCCTTTAGTGTGTACTCGTCGGTAGTCCCGTCTTCGATTAACTTTATTGTCGGGGCCAAAGCCGCATCCAATCCTTGCTCCACTCGGATCCGTTCCCGGATATCACAAACTATGCTCATGCTGGACAGGTACTCCGTATATTCCGAAGAAGCCTTAAATATTAAGGTGATGTCCATCTCCTCGATCATCCGTGCCAACTCCATGCTCATCAACCTAGACTCTAGGCTCAAGCCGGGTACTTTCCTACTCAACGCATCGGCTACCGAGTTCGCTTTTCCGGGGTGGTAGTTCAAGGTGAACTCATAGTCGCATAGAAACTCTAACCACCGCCGTTGTCTTAAGTTCAATTCCTTCTGGGTATGGACGTACTTCAAATTTTTATGATCCGAGAAGATTTCGCAGTGGACGCCGTATAGATAATACCTCCATACATTCAAGGCGAACACCACCGCTCCTAGCTCCAAATCATGCACCGGGTAATTGATTTCATGCTTCTTCAATTTTCTTTAAGCATAATCAATTACGTGCCCGTACTGCATCAACACCGCTCCCAACCCCTGATAAGATGTGTCCATGTAAACTTGGAATCCTTCCTTCCCAGACGGAAGGACAAGGATGGGGGAGGAGGTAAGTCTATCCTTCAATTCCTGGAATGCCGCTTCACACTGGAGTGTCCACTCAAATGGCACACCTTTCTTTGTCAAAGAAGTAAGCGGGAGGGCAATCTTGGAGAATTCTTTTACGAACTTGCGGTAGTATCTACAAGTCCCAGAAAACTCCTCACATCAGCCGCCGACTTCAAGGGCGACCACTCCTTTCATGGCACGCACCTTGGCCGGATCCACAGCTAGTCCAGCCCCACTGATTACATGACTCAAGAAAGCCTCTTCCCTAAGCCATAATTCACACTTGCTAAACTTGGCGAACAGGGCGTGCTCTTTTAACTTTTCCAAAACTAAGGCCAAATGCCCGGCATGTTCCTCCTCCGTCTTCGAGTAGACTAAGATGTCGTCAATGAACACAATGACGAAGACGTCCAGATAGGGCTCAAACACTTTATTCATCAAGCTCATCAAAGCTGATGGGGCATTTGTGAGCCCAAACGGCATCATTGTGAACTCATATAAGCCGTACTTTGAGCTGAAAGCCGTTTTCGGAATATCACCCTCTTGTATTCTCAATTGGTAATACCCCGAGTGCAAATCTAGCTTGGAGAACCAATGCGCTCCAACCAGTTGGTTGAACAACTCATCGATCCGAGGTAACGGATAGGTGTTCCGTATCGTCAGTCGGTTGAGCTCCCGATAGTCTATACATAAACGAAGGGTTCCATCTTTCTTCTTGACGAATAGAACAGGGGCTCCCCAAGGTGATGAGCTGGGGCGAACAAACCCTGATTCTACCAACTCCTGCAGTTGAAGTCTAAACTCTGCGAGTTCTTTTGGGGCCATCCGATAAGGGGTCCTGGAGACGGGCTTAGCTCCTGATACAAGCTTAATCTGAAAATCCACTTCTCTATGCGGGGGTAACCCTGGCAATTTTTCAGGAAATACCTCAGGGAAGTCCCGTGCTACCCGCACATCCTTCACATCTACCTTCATCTCCTTTAGTTCGAAACATATCATGTAGACTTCATCCCCTCTCATATGAGCTTTCAAGGTCTAGATTGAGGATAACAATATTCGTGGTGCGAAATTTATACCTTGGAAGACTACATCAGTATCCCCATGTCTCACATAGATGTGATTCTTCGCGCAGTCGATTCTTGCATGGTGCCAATCCAGTCATGCCATACCCAGAATGAGGTCGAATTCTGGTATTCTCAAAATTGTGGCGGGGGTATCAAAGGGCTTTCCCCCAATGGTTATCTCCAACTCACACTTCGCGATTGCCGTCATCTCAGATCCGTCTGGAGGGGTACTCTTCGAGCAATACCAGTGAAATATTACACTCCGTGTATGTCCTTGATGAAATCTTCAGACACGAAAGAATGTGAGGCACCGGTGTCAAATAACGTATAAGCCGGCTTCCCGCAGACCATAACGGTGCCTAAGTGTCATTTAATAATACTCAAGCTAGACATCTAGTATATCTTAAGCCACTAGAGGATATTAATGGAAGCAAAGTGGCTAATTCAAATCGTACCTGTGATCATCTCTTGAGGATTCTGCTCTTGAGTCATGTCCAAGGTATACATCTGATCTCGAGCGGGTCCGGGGTTTCTTCCTCGTGGTCCTCGTCCTCGACCACGCACATACCCTCTCCCCCGCGGGGCTGCTGGAGGGAGAGCAAAAGGCGCATCTCCAAACAGTTGCGGGCAGTAGCATCGAATGTGGCCTGGTTGGTTGCATTCAAAGCACACCCGTTCCTGCCTTCCGCCGTGTTGCTAAAATTGTTGAGATGGAGGTAATGCTGGCGGTTGCGTAACCGGGCGCTCTTATCTAAAGTTCTGGGGGAAACACCCGCCACCCCTCCGATATCCTCTTCCTCTTCTATTGTCAAATCTCCTTCTGTTTCTGTGGCCGGCTTCCATCACGCCCTCCACTGGCCTCTTACCACTTCCCAAGTGGCCTACTTCCAATCTCTTCGCCATATCGATAATCTCTGCCAGACTAGCGTCCGCTATAAACAAAAGGGCTTGCCTTAGGGGATACCTCGAGCCTTTGTAGAATCATTTGGCGTACCCTCTATCATCCAACTCATAGGAGTCAGCGAATCTAGCCAAGAGCTGAAACTCCCGTTGGTACTCTGTCACCGACATGGACCCTTGCTTTAGTTGCAAAAATCTCTCTTCAAGACCATCCCAAGCGGCCGAGGGGATGAAATGCTCTAAAAAGGCTTCAGAGAATTCGCTCCAACTAATGTCCGTGTACACTCTTCCACGAAAAGTGGAGCCCATGAGGGACTTCCACCACCTTTTGGCGTGCAGTTCTAAGAGTGTCACCACAAGGGTCACTGCCATATTGTTTGGACATCTTATACCTACCAACAATTCTTGTATAGTGTCGATCCACTCTTCCGTACGCACCACCGACTCTGTCCCAATATAAGCGGGAGGGGAGAGAGCTCGGAAAATGCTTAACAAACTAGATCCCGGACCCTTATGTTGTACAGGTGCCTGCTGAGATTGGGACCTAAAGGCGTCCAAAATAGCTGTGAGCGTTCTCCCCAGCTCTGATTGTTGGAATTGTGTAGGTACGGACGGGGCGGTGGTGCCCCCCACTGGCTCAACATGTACTGGGATCTACACATAGGGTACAAACATAAGGTTAGGTTGGCTAATCTAAGGTTAAAGATGGACAAACTAATTGTGAATTACATATGGACACACCACTGCTTCCGCTAAGTCAGTTTGTCCCCAAACTGACTAATCAAACGGGGTGGCACCATTATTATATGATTTTCTCCTTGGAGGATCGTAGCAAGCTGATACCATTTGTAAGACCCCCCTCCCGGAACACAGAACACGGCACGAGAGGGGTCTTATGCCCAAAACAGCCGCCTTGCGGTAACACTTACACTCGGGTCAGCCTGTACCACAAGACGACTATCCTGCCGGCTTAAACCAATATCAACATATAAATGCCAACCCAACCATACAATAAAAGAAAGTCAATCCACACCAAGCATAAGTCCATAAATATAGCAAAAAAGAAGCTAAACAAGCTTCTAGATAATTAGAGTACGAAAATAGAATTACCCCGAAGGGCTATAACAAAATCTCTCTCACTCACATCTATAATAGACGGTAGCGACGGTACAATCCCCTCAGGCCCTGTTATCCTGGCCTGGCTGTCCAGCTGCATAGCCTGCTGCTCCACCTACGGGGTTTCCTCCTAAAAAGGAAGATGTAGCAACCGTTAATCTTAAAGACTAAGTGGCTTCACATCCGCTCCCCCGGCGACTCCTCGGCATCGGGGGGAGAAAGGAACAGGTACAATATATATAAATCAGTGGTACAAGCAGGTGAAGTAAGTATACAAACATAGGTAGCAATAAAAGTAGTGTATAAATGAACAAGCTCTTATTCTACAATTTTACCATCTACAACAGCAAGAGAGTATAATGTTATAGCAGTAAGTAACTCAACTTATATGGATGCCCATACAAGCATATAAGTTGAGGGTCGTTCAACAATAAGTGACTCATTGTATAAGAGTGCCCATATAAACTTATACGATGAGGGTCTTGTGTATACAATGAAGTGCAATGCTATGAATGCAATGCAATGACACACCCATGATCAAGTATATGCAATCGCTATGTCGACACAGACATATAGTTCCTCCTATTCAAGCAGGTAGTTAACCTCTCAGGCGTCAACCGTCGTGGCTAAACGGTGACAGTAGAGCGGGCATCTCCACTACTAGGCTGGTCTCCATACTACCTGGCCTAGGCCTCCGTACGCCTCAACGCTAAGAACACAACAGCGGAGCACACATGCGTACTACGGCTCAACGGGTTCTATTGGGTAAATGAGCACCAAGATCCTAGCCCCGAACTGGCCTATGCGTGACACGGAAGGAGCCTCGAAAATGAACACGAGGACCAAGCCCAACCGTTCACTTGGCACGGAAGGAGCCTCGGGACATGAACACCGAGGACCAAGCCCAATTGTCCAAGGTCTAGCTGTCGACTCCCATCGGTGTGACGATTGGCGAGCCCGTAGACCTGCCACACTATCCTTAACCCGGGATTACGACACCACGTGTCGACTCACACCACATGCAATTTGACAATATCATGGCATGGAAGGAGCCTCGGGACGTGAACACCGAAGACCAAGCCCAACCATCCATCAAAAGTGGAAGGAGCCTCGGGACATGAACACCGAGGGCCAAGCCCAACCGTCCAACTTTACTTATCTCAATCTCATTCCAACAAGTGATAGTCAACACCGCACTTGTTACTTCCACAATGCTACGCGTAGGGAGACAACACTCTAAGCATTGGATTACTAATTCTCTTTTATCCATCCAAGATATATCATGGCCATAGTTAAATCATTTTTACATTTATCAAATTATATCTACCCAATTATATCAGGTTCTTTCCTTCAATTAAACTTGTCCACAACTCGTTATATGAATTTAGATTTATAACCTCTACTTATCACATCACTATGATGATTATGTCAAAATAGTCCACCCAAGCCTCGAGTTGTATCGCAACATTAAATTCCACCACATCGCATTCCACGTTACACAGCCCAGAATTTAGGTGCAGCCTTAATCCGGGCAGCAACTTCGACCAAGGATTCCCGAGGCTATAGAAATCCAACAAGTGCGTGTAACCACTCGTTGGAAATATAATTTCAAGGGATACAACTTTCGTGTTTAGTTGAAAGCCCAGATTTGATCGCATCACACCAGAAATTCACTCGAAGCCTGCTGCGTACAGTATACAGATTTCCTGGGTGGAATTTCCCCCAATTGTAGCAAATTCGAACAGACTTTCCCGTGGCTACAAGTATCGCCTGGAAACGTGCAACAACTCGTTGGAAAGATAATTTTGAGGCATACGACTTTCATGTTTAGTCGAAAACCAAGATATGAGCAGAACACCCCATAAATTGGCCACGAAGGTCGCTGCGTGCAGAAAACAGATTTCTGCACACATCTTAAGGCGAGATGAACGACATCCGTTCGTCTTCCTCCTTGCACCAAACTCCCAAAATCTCCTCCAAAAAATCGTCCACCCTTATTCACCCTCACGAAGCCATATTTCTCCACGAATCACTCTCTCATCTTCACTTTGAAGAATGAAGACGTTTGAGGGGACTAAGCCTAGAAGACGACCTAGGCATGGCTATTCCCTAAGAAATCTCCCCCTCACCATCAAGACTCTAAGGATTCGATATCTCTCTTAGAATATTAAGTACAGATCTTGCACCAAGGGAGAGGGGAGGAAGCTCACCTCGTTTCCATCGGTGTCATCGTTCCCGGCCATGGATCTAGTTGTTCTTCTTTGCACCATCTTTTGCTTGGTGCGGTTGTTCTTCATGGCAAAGGAAGGAGAGAGAGAGAGCGAGAGAGAAGGTCTCCTACAAGAGCTCTGACTTCCCTCGGCTCTGTCGTTCTCGAGGTATGCGATGACGGAAAGTTCGATCGGCGCAAAGGCTAGGGTTCGGCTTAAACTTCCCCTTTATAAACCGATGTATTAGGTTACATCTTCTGCCACGTGTCAATGCCTTGTTGGACCGCCCATAATGGGTCATATTTAAGTGACCCGGTCCATGGAATCATCCAGCATGAATCCCGAAGTCCGGTTCGGTCCGCCTGTTCAAGCCGACGAATCCTCCTGGGCGAAGAAAACGCACAAGTAAAATTCGACGGGAATCAACCGTCATTCTCGACGATCGGCGCGAATCGTCGGGCATTCTCGACGAATTCGTCGGGTATCAACAATGATACCCGGCGAATTTCACTTAGCCAACTTACTAGCGTTGAGTGCGTTGAGTATTCTCAGCGATACTCGACGATAGGTGAGAATCGTCGGCATTCTCGACGAATTCTTCGGGTATCAACAATAATACCCGGCGAATTTCACTTAGCAAACTTATCGGAAAATCTGGCGTTGAGTGCGTTGAGTATTCTCAACGATACTCGACGATCGGTGAGAATCGTCGGGCATTCTCGACGAATTTCCCTTCGCCTAATGCTCAATCTGTAGTTCTGAATCCGGCGGGTATCGACCATCGATACCCATCGAATCGGCGAGTATCATTCCTAATACCCGTTGATCGGCGAGTATCATCCTCCATTCTCGTCGATTTTCCCTTAGGCCATTTCCTTTCGATCCGTTGGATGTCACTCAACCCTACACTCCATTCAACACACTTGACACCTTTTGCCAATGAGTCCCGAGCTCGAGTCAAGTCTCTTGACTCAAAACGCGTGCAAGGGGCCTAGCGCGAATTGGGACGTTACATCGCCTACCTGAGGATCGACCACAGGATCCGGAAGGGGCTCCTGTCGATGGTTCGGGACCTCCAGGTAGACCCTTCTCTCTTTTGCCCGTTTTTTTTGGTCACTCTAACCCCTGGGTGGGACTCTAGCAGCGTCTGCTTCCGCCCGCCCGAGTCTCATCTTGTCGGGAACTGATGTAGGGGTTGCCCCTCGATACAATCCAGCAGCCAACCCCTATACCCCTGCAGGGGAGACGATTGCCGACCCATCCTTGATGCCGAAGGCCAACCATTCCGTGAGGGAGAGCGACCCTCCTCAGACTTCGGGCCCGGCAGAGGTTACGACGCGCGAGATATTCCGTCCGGGTCGTGGGAAGCCACTCCATCTCCTGTTCGGGAGGGATGCCGAGGGAGAGCCTGAGCCTTCTCGCCTTCTTCCGGCCGACGACTCTTGCCACGCTGATGGTATGCCACATACTTCTGCTATTCTCACCCTATTCTCGCACTGACCGCCAGGCTGTCTTTTCAGGTGATCCGGACCCGCGATCGGGAGTTGACGAGGATGAGGACGATGGCGGTGATAAGGAGGAGGAGGACGGTGACTGCTCCCCCTTCCCTCTTCTGACGAAATGGAGGTGATCTTTATTGGCGCAGGAAGCGCGAGAAGGCGGGGTAAAAGGGTCGCGGCCGTCCTCTCCAAGCTTGTTCGGCGGGAGCGAGCCCAGGCACACGCGGCGAGAGAGTTTCGCAGGTCGGTGGAGCTAAGGTTGGAAGCCTTGGAGCGAGATTACATCCTAAGAGAGACGGAGCGATCGGGCGGGCCTACTGGGGGATCTTCTCCGGGGAGGTTCCTAGCGCCGATACGCGACCAAGCTCGCCGGATCAATCTAGGGTGCACTGAGCTCTCCTCCTACTTCAACCCATTGGCGCCCCCGAGGACCCGGCAATGAGAGCGAGGACGCTGGCGCTAGGAGCCTTATCGATTTTTGCTGTCTCGCCCCATCTCACCCCTGGCCTTCCCTTCTCATGTACCCTCTTTCAATTTTACTTTGAATTCAGGACTGCTTGTATTCCTGTGAACTGCCTTTATTGGTTAATTGTTGTCGTTACTACTGTTATCTTAGGTCTCGCCTAGCGAGAATGTTCTATGCTTTCGCGCTTGTCATGCCATGCGGTTCTTGCGCGAACTAGGGTTGTCGATCAGTCACTGCCAATCCGGGCGGAGGACCGAGGCTTCGTTGACCTAGGGCGTGATAGTTGTACCTCCGCCGCCCTTTCCAGGGAAATCATCATATATCACGGCCTCCTATAAATAGGTGGATTCACTCACCACATTTATTTCTCCAGTCCGGAACCTCAGCTCTCTCTTTTGTTGCTTTCGCAGCTTCCCGGGAACACGTGCTCGCTTCCACCTCTTCTCGTTTCCGCCCACTTCTCGCTTTCTCCTTTTCCTCATAGTTCTCGCCCTCATATTTCCGACCACAATGTCGGGCGAGAGCGAGGGTCGTGTCAATTGTACGGAAGCTTTCCGAAAACACCTGTTCCCCTCCTGCACCCAGACCTTGGAGGAATATCAGATGATCACATCCCGCTTTATTCCCACCGGCTTCACGGCGAGAAACCCCTGCAATCGCGACAAGGTGAATAGCCCGGGAGCGGGAGAGCTCGTCATCCCCCTCGAACACTTCGAGGTGGGCTTTCGCCTCCCCCTTTGGCCGGAGATGCGCCAGGCTCTCTGCTATTTTGGAGTTTTTCCCACACAACTGAATCCCAACTCGGTCGCAATTCTCATAGCGTTCATCTGCTACATGCGGTCTTAGAGGATTGAGTTCAGCCTCCCGATCTTCCGGAATTTGTTCAGTTTCCGGGCGAAAGGAGGGGTGGTCTTCTTCTCCGGACAATTGCTCAAAACCATCGGTCTCGCCAACAAGGACCACCATTGGGGCGAGAAGTTCGTCTACGTTACCGACGATTTCGGCAATGTCCCCCTCTCATCGGTGTAGTACAAGAATGCTGCTTACAATCCGCCGACTCTGGGGTCGCGTTAGAACGCTATTTTGGAGTTCTTCGGGACAAAGGAATTTAACGAACCCTTCCTCCGATGAGACATCGATTCCCTCCTTATCGTGCTCCCGGGTGTAGGTATGGTCTCGCCCTTAACCTGATTCCTTGCTGAGTTTTTATGTTGAATACTAGTGCCTCTAGAGGGGAGCGGGAGGTTCCCCAGCGCCAGCCCTTCCTCGAGGCGCAAGCTGCCGAGGGCCAGACCGCGGGAGATCTGTTGGCTCTCGCGAAATCTGCAGCCCGGGCTTGCCGGGACAAGCCTGCTCCGCCTCCGCCGCCTGGTGCCGAGAAGCGGAAACCCAGCGACTTTTCGTCTCAGCGGATGAAGAGGCTGAAGCTGTCCGCTGCTGAGAAGGGGAAGTCCTAAGTGCCCTCGCCCGCCCGATCTCTCCCGCCAGGCCGGTCCTTCGCCGAGGTTTTAGCGGTGTCCATCGAGATAAGGGACGTCTCCAGGAGCCATGCTGGGGCCTCTGCCGAGAACACTCCGGCCGCGATCGAGGCGGGTGGCGAGAGGGGCTCCAAACCAACGGTTGCCGAGATCTCTGCCCAGCTCCTGCCCAAGCCTGTGCCGAAGGGGCACAGGAACTTCGGTTTGGGCGTGAAGAGCCTTGATGCGGAAGGAAAACCCTTGCTGCAATGAGACCCAGAGGCCAACCAGGTATCCCTCTCGACGCTGCTCCCGAGCTGGGCAAAGGGTGACGAGGTCTCCAGCGAGGCCTTCGTGCTGGTCTACGACCTCTATAGTCGGGAGTTCGCGGGCCTGTACGAAAAACTACACACTCGCCTCCTCGCTTTCGACTCCATCCGGGCCCTGATGCATGGGTTCGAGCTTGCGCACATATGTGCTCGCCAGAGCATCACAATCGACTGGAACTTCCTCGAAATGTATAAGGCAAGAGAGGAAGCGGTGGCTCAAGCAGCGGCCTTGAAGACCGAGCTAGAGGATGCTCGACACCTGCTGTCTATGCGCTCGACGGAGGAGGTAAGCGAGATCCCTTCAGACCTTTGTTCGTGCCTATGAGATCCACACCTCCGTTCTCGCTGCTAACAAAATGTTTTTACACAGGACTCCCCGCAGGTCATGGTGCTTCACGTGCAGCTGGCCGGGGTGGAGTGCGAGAACTCCATACTGAAGGGCCAAGTCAAGCGATGGAGATGGCGACAGCTGCAGTCCCGCCCCTCCCACGCATGATGAAATGCTGAAGAGCCAAAATTATTCCGAGTACGACATCAATAAGCTCTTGCAAATCAATGCCCAGGCGACGACCAGATTGATGAACGAGACATTGCGGGACGTTGGGTGCTTGGACGAGGGTGGCGAGACCCTGACCGCTCCCCATCTCGTTCCCTGGCTCTTCAAGCCTATCCCGAAGAACCCAGGAGCTCCCAACTCTCCGTCCCCGGACGTCCCGAGATCTCCCGCGACTGTTGGCGAGACCTCTGGGGAGAGCTCGGGCGAGAGCTCCTGCGGAAGCCCAAGTGGGAACCCGAGCGGGAGCTCGAATGGGAGCTCGAGTAGATATAGCGCTTCCCCCTGAGGGATTTCTTTTTCCTTCTACCTCTATAATGAGCGAGACGCTCTAAATTTTTTTGCAACTTTTGTAACCATGTTTGTATATACGAATTGTTAGTGTTTCCCCCCCCCCTTCTTTTTGTGTTGATTGTGAATACTGCCCAAGGGATCTTCCGCCGAGGCTCTCGGCTCCCACTAGGATAGTCTTTTAACGGCCAATAGGTGAGAGTCTACCGAGAGCTCAGGGCTCAAATATATTGCTCCCGCGTTCTGCTGAGATCCCTTTGTGATGAGTGTCCTTCATAGGCTAAGGGAAGGCTGCCCCTGCTTACCTTGCGCGAATGATCGGTCTCCATATTTAGTTCCGCCGGGAACTCCGTTTGGCGAGATCCCTCAGCAGGAATCTCCTGACCGAGACCTCCCCTGGCCGAAGCCCCTTTGGGGTCTGCCTCTAGGCTTTCTTGTGCCCATCCTGGAACATCCATGCCGAAGCTTTTCTAAACACCAAACCTATCCCCCACCGGCAAGCCATCGGGCCTGTCGGCAAGGTGAGAGCCTGCGTAGCGGGTCTACCTGGGGTCAAGCTGAGCTCGGGGTGTTGATGAAGATTTCATATCAAACCTCTCCCCCATAGGCGAGCCTTCGGACCTGCCAGCTAGATGAGAGCCTGCGCAGCGGGTCTACCTGGGGCCGAGCCGAGCTCGGGGTGTCGATGAAGATTTCATATCAAACCTCTCCCCCACAAGCGAGCCTTCAGACCTGCCAGCTAGATGAGATCCTGCGCAGCGGGTCTACCTGGGGCCGAACTGAGCTCGGGGTGTCGATGAAGATTTCAAATCCAACCTCTCCCCCACCGTCGAGCCTTCGGACCTGCCAGCTAGATGAGATCCTGCGCAGCGGGTCTACCTGGGGCCGAGCCGAGCTCGGGGTATCGATGAAGATTTCATATCCAACCTCTCCCCTATAGGAGAGCCTTCGGACCTGCCAGCTAGATGAGAGCCTACGCAGCGGGTCTACCTGGGGCCGAGCTGAGCTCGGGGTGTCGATGAAGATTTCATATCCAACCTTTCCCTCATAGGAGAGCCTTTAGACCTGCCAGCTAGATGAGAGCCTGCGCAGCGGGTCTACCTGGGGCCGAGCCGAGCTCGAGGTGTCGATGAAGATTTTATATCCAACCTCTCCCCCAAAGGCGAGCCTTTGGACCTGCCAGCTAGACGAGAGCATGCGCAGCGAATCTACCTAAGGTCGAGCCGAGCTCGGGGTGTCGATGAAGATTTCATATCCAATATCTCCCCCACAGGCAAGCCTTCGGACCTGCCAGCTAAATGAGAGCCTGCGCAGCGGGTCTACCAGGGGCCGAGCCGAGCTCGGGGTGTCGATGAAGATTTCATATCCAACCTCTCCCCCCATGTAACGCCCCCGATTTTTTCTGCAATTATTTAATTCTTGCTTGGCATTATGTCGACGCATTTTCTTGGCTTGTGTCTTCTCAGGAGTGTGGTCTTAACTCCTTAGAACTGAGTGGACCATTTAGTAGTCTATTGGCAAGATCTCTCTAGCAAGCCAGGTCGTTTTGGGTGACCCGGTGTGGCCTCTCGGGGGATGCTGGTGTTTTGACTTTGGGTGGGTATAACTCGAGTTCTGTTCGTTGAAAATTTATTTCGACTTCGCAGTTGCGTTCGTAGCATAAGTATTTATCTACGGTGCGAATTTCGTCGGATTCCGAGGTGGTCCGGTTTTTCGTCGTTTTGGTGTGTTAATAATAATAAATGCAATTAAGTAATTAATTAAGCTATAAAATGAAATCCAGCGGTCAAAAAAGCTGGGCGATTTAATCCTGCAGCCAGTAGATAAGCAGTTATTGCTTTTGTGCGTGAAAAGGTGGCAGCATGCATGGATGGCGGCTTGTAATAGGCTAGCTTGAAATGAATCCTGCGGTTTGTAGGGTGACAGTTAAGGCTGAATAGACGTGTCTATGTATATATAGTCTTAAGTTAAAAACGAGACTATTCATCGCCTCCTTCCGTGAAAGAAAATTGCTGTCCTGTTCGTGAGCGGAAGAAAACCGGCGGGCACCTGTGCCTTCCACCGCCGATTCCCGGAGTTCTAGCGGTCGGATTTTCATTCCGAGGGTAGATCTGGACTGCTCTCCCCTAAATCTCCATTTCGACGGTAAGCTTTCTCCATCTCCCTCTCCGAAAAATGTCCAGTCAAGCTCGGTTAGGTGTTTGCTGCCAGATCCATGGGAAAGCAGAAAAGTCAGTCGAGACCATTCTGGAAATCGAGGCAACTAGTGCTCCTACCCCTTGCCAAGTAGAAATTTCATGCTGTTATCTCTGTTTTCCTCCATTAATGCTTCCAGGTTCTTGTTAAAACCCGATTTAGCCATGAAAAATGTTGCTTAAGCATGCTAATTATACTCTTATCCAGATTTTTTCCTTTCAAAAGTTCTTTCTTTTTTACATCTTAATTTGAGATTGTTCCAATCCCTGCTCTTAGAACTAGGGTTTGCTGTTAAACTTGAAGGATTACGTAGTTTCAGCCGCTGCTAAGTCTACTACCAGGTTGCCGATGAATATATAAGCCTAGTTTTGCTTGATTAGGCTCGGGATGAGTAGATTCGTCCTGAGAGTAGAGGTAGCAGCAGCAGAAAATTTCTCTCCTCTCCTAAGTCTTGTCTAATAAAGAGATTCTGGGCTAATGGTAGTGGTCTGATGTGATAGGATGAGTGTGAGAGTTAATTCTTAAGTTACTGTATTTTAGCGATGGAGGATTCTGGGCTTGGCGTTGAGTGTGGTGCACACACTTAACGCCGGGTCTGCTTGAATTTGGCGTTGAGTGTGGTGCACACACTCAACGCCGGGTCTGATGGGACTTGGCATTGAGTGTGGTACACGCACTCAATGTCATTGCCCCTTGATCTGTTCTTCTGCAGTTAAGTGCTAAGGCGTTGAGTGAGTGGACCTCACTCAACGCCGTAGCTGTTTTGGCATTGAGTGAGGTTAGCTCACTCAACGCCACAGCCTGCTTTGTTGAAGGCATTGAGGGAGTAGACCTCACTCAACGCCATAGCTGTTTTGGCGTTGAGTGAGGTTAGCTCACTCAAAGCCACAGCCAGTGTTGCAAAAGGCGTTGAGTGAGTGAACCTCACTCAACATCATTGTTATTTTGGCGTTGAGTGAGGCCGCCACCGTCTGTTTAGGCATTGAGTGAGTAAGGCTCACTCAACGCCATGCCGTGTTGAGTAATCTCAAAGCTTTTCCCATACCTTGATTTTCTCCCCCGAGTGAATTCCTTGATTTTGAGGTTCCTTGTCGGCTATTTTCTTTTTTTTCCAAAAAGGTTGAATCGTGGGTCGTGGTTAGTAGTGGTGGTTTAAAGCTCTTAATGGGGGAGGTGTTGTGTATTTTGCCAAGGCCACCCTTCTTCTTTTATCTTGCTCCAGGTATGGGCTGGGAAAGGGGGTGGGAGGTCCCTAGTGCTTTCACATGTAGACCCCTGAGCTTTATTTCTTGGAAATGGTGGTTGGGGGCTGAGTTTGCCATTAACCCGGATCCGCGTTGTTTTTGCTACTACCATCTCTCACAGCTTAGGGTGTTAGACGTTTCTTCCTTTATAAATTTGCAACGTTTGGGCTCATGATAGCCTGGTAAACTCTGCAGGATTTATTTTATGGCAGGGTTGTTACTATTTCCTCGCACTTAGTGCTTTTCTTTTGTCTTTCCTTGGACAGTGGTGTTGGTTTTCGGTTTACTTACTCTTCTTGCTTACCTTATAACCTAACATTTCCATACAACTTACTTGTTTAGCTTGCTAAGGTATTCTTTTCTTCTTTGAATGCCTCAGGTTCTGGTTAGTAGCCGATTAGGCAGCTAGTTGTGCTGTGCTGTTGCTAGTGGTCTCTCGTTCTGTCGAGATTTGTTCCTTGGTCTTGTGAGGTAGTTTTATTATTTTTCATACAGACATACATATTTGCTAGTGGGTTCGTGTCAGTTTGTTGGCGCCCACTGGTAGTTTTACCTTGATACAAGATGTGTTACTTTTTGCTGCTACCTTTCTGGAGTTAGTCTACTTGCTCTTGGGATGATTTATGCTAGGTTACTAGTTACTTTTAAACCTAAAAACACTATTATAAGTATACCTCTTGATCAGCATGTTTTATATAACTCATCACTATTTTCCAAATAACGTAAAAAGATCATTTTCTTATATATAGTATAAATCAAAAGTAGGGTCCTGCATAGTATAAGTCGTCCTCAGGGAACACTTATACACTCTTTTAGGATGTCGAACCTAAATAAAGTATTTTCCGCTGCGTATAAGTATAAATTTTAAATTGTGGACTAGGTGATCCACCGAGCCGAGGGATACAGCCTTCAAAAAAATATAACTGATTTTCTAATCATATAACTTATGAATTTTCATAAAGTATAGTTGATAGTGGTTTGCCTGAGCGTCAGCAGTTATCCCCTGCTCGACGTGGCATCACGACGCGTGTTTTCTCCTACTCTGATAATCCGTTTTCTTTGGAGAAAATGCGGGTTGTGACAGTTGGTATCAGAGGGAGGTTGCTTGACAAGTTAGTCGGGCAACCGTCGCTTTTGATTGTATTAGCACTTTAGCATCATGTCATTCACACACCGATATTTCATCAGCACGTCTTGGCAAAAGCACGAACACTACACTCATAGCATAACATGAAGTATAAGGGGCATATTATGTAGTATGGGATGCATAATATGTGTTTGTATATGGATCCACCATAGAGGAAACATGTGAGGGTTATGTAGTATGGGATGCATAACCTTACCACATGGCTACGACTAGCTCGTTTTCTTTTTCATTGTATGAGGATGTTATGTAGTATGGGATGCATAACATTATCATGTATATGCCGCTCATAACATGCATTAGGGACTTTTTTAGAATGCATAGCACAAACATGCATAGCATAACATTGCATGAGCACAGCGTGCCGAGCTAAAGACTAGCAGGATGACATATGTACACACATAAGTTTTTGAGTCAAAAATAATATAAGTCATGCATTCCCGATCTAGGCACAAGAGTTAGTATGGTGGTGGTTAACTATCCTAGGTTAAGGCATAACATCAATTCTTGTAAAAAATAAACTCCCAGAGCAAGTTTAGCAGCTTTAAGTTCATATTTATGTATGTATTTTCTGTACTTGTAGTTAGTTGCAACTGTCGTACTAGGATCTTACTAATGTTGCTATGATTTTAGGATGGCGAGACGCCCTTCGACTGGATCGACCCCCCTATCTGAGGGTGAGTCATCGAAAGAGAAGAATGATGCGGTGATCGAGAGCCTGCGACAGAGTAGAGATTCCTTGAGCAGGTAGATGGTGGAGGTACGAGCCTAGATCCAGTCTTTGGTGGAAGTTGTGGCAGGAAAGACTCAGGGAGTGCAAGGCCCTGCAAGGGGGTTAGTTGTTCCTCCTCCTCCTGCACCCCTGAGACCTCTAGTGGTGGTGCCAGCGGAGATGGCATTTATCTCACAGTTTCAGAGACTTAACCCCCCTACTTACGATGGGAAGGCAGATTTCATGGTCATAGACGATTGGATGATCTCCATGGAGGAGATGTTCTCGTACTCCGGTATTTCAGATGATCAGAGAGTGATGATAGCCGCCTATCAGCTCAAGGGTTTTGCGAAGAGTTGGTGGCTTAGAGAAAAGGAGAGCTTGGTAGCTGGTTGCTCTTGGGAAGTGTTCAAGGAAATGCTGCTGAGGAACTTCTTGCCTTCGGTCGAGCGTGACCGTCTTATGAACGACTTCCTCCACCTGAAGCAAAGTCAACTCACGATCGGTGAGTAAGAGGTAGAGTTCAGTAAGTTGAGTCGGTATTCTCCTGCGTTGGTAAGTGTTGAGGCTGATCGAGTCAAGCGATTCCTTGGTGGCTTGAGGAGCGAGGTGCAGTAGTTGAGCAGTGCTTATGGATCAGAGACTTATGCAGGGGTAGTGGAGGCTGCTCTGAAGGTGGAGGCTATCGAGACCGCAAAGAGCAGAGGCCAAAAAATGAGGAAGGACAAGGGGAAGTCTGTTGAGGAGAAGAAACCCCAGGTACCCAGTGCTGCTTCGGGAAAGAAGAGCAAGGTGGTGTGTAGCTTCTGTGGTCGGTCAGGCCACCCTGTTGAAAGGTGTTTCAAAAAGACAGCAGCTCAGAAGAAGGAGCAAGTTCATGCTATTCAGGGTGCTCCTAGGAGGGATGTTTTCTGTTCTATTTGCAAGCAGACCCGGGCATGATGCTACCCAGTGCTGGTCCAAGGATAAAGTCTGCTATCAGTGCGGGCAGAAGGGTCACATCAAGTCTAGGTGTCCTCAAGTCCATCCTGTTCTTCATGCAGTTCCACTTCAGGCACTACCTCTTCCTCAGCATGTGGACAAGGGTAAAGGAAAGCTGAACGCGATCTCTTCCGAGGAGGCTCAAGCTTCGACTAAGGTCATCTCAGGTTAGTTGTTTCTTTTTCCAGCTTGAAAGTTTTATTTGTTAGAATGGTTACAGTTGGGTTTTGGTAGATCCTTAGTTGTATATACTCCTATAAGGAAATTTAAGGTAAAGAACCGTTGGGCGCGTGTTCTGTTCGACTCTGGCGCTACCCAATCAACTGTGGCTAGAGCCTTTGTAGAGCGACATCGGTTAACTCTAGATCGAGTTCGTGATACCTTCCGCGTCAAGTTCCCTTTTAGTGAATCTGTGTTATCATAATTGGGCATTTTAGATTGCCCTATTTTGTTAGGGGATTTTCTTGCGAAGGCAGAGTTGAAGATGATTGATCTGGAGGACTTTGATGTTATTCTGGGCATGGACTGGCTGTCTAAGTATGATGCGGTCATTCAGTGCAAAGGGAAGCGCTTGGACTTCATCAAGGGCAATGGTCAGCCGGGAAGCATGTATGCTGATCCGTGCCAAGATTCTCCTGTCTTTTCTGCGTTATGTGCTCAGAAGTTGTTTCTTTCTTGTTGTTTTGCTTGTTTAGTCTCGATGGTTGGGACCGTTGTTAGTATACCGCACTTAGAGGAGATTCCCGTTGTTCATAGTTTCGCTAATGTGTTTCCTGATGACCTTGCTGGTCTTCCTCCTGATTGGGATGTCGAATTTGTGATTGATTTGGAATCGGGTACGCGTCCTATTGCTAAGGCGCCGTACCGGATGGCCCCTCCTGAGTTAGAGGAGTTGCGAGTCCAGTTAGATGAGTTGTTGGCAAAAGGGTTTATCAGGCAGATTTCGTCGCCTTGGGGTGCTCCTGTTTTGTTTGTAAACAAGAAGGATGGGTCGATGCGTCTTTGCATTGACTACAGGGAGTTGAACAAAGTCACTATTAAGAAGAGGTACCCTCTGCCGAGGATCGCTGACTTATTTGATTAGTTGCGCAGTAGCACAGTGTTCTCCAAGATCGAACTTCGTTCTGGCTATCATCAGCTCAGGATCCGTGAGGCAGATATTTGACGGACTGCGTTTAGATCGAGGCATGGAAATTTTGAGTTCTTGGTGATGTCGTTTGGTCTGACCAACTCCCATCAGCTTTCATGGATACGATGAACTGGGTGTTCAAGGATTTCCTAGACAAGTTAGTTGTGGTTTTCATCGATGACGTGTTGGTCTATTCCCACAACGTTGAGGAGCATGAGCAGCATCTGCGCTTGGTTCTATCGGAGTTGAGAAATCACAAGTTATTCGCCAAGTTGAGCAAGTGCGAATTTTGGTTGCCTCAGGTCTTGCTTCTGGGCCACGTGGTGAACAAGGATGGGATCTCGGTCGACCCAGAAAAGATCGCAGCAGTGATGGATTGGAGCAGGCCGGGAAAGCCCAAGGAGATCAGAAGCGTCCTAGGGTTGGTCAGCTACTACAGGAGGTTCGTGGAGGGTTTCTCTACCCTGGATGCACCTTTTACCAGGTTGACTCAGAAGAACACGGCCTTTGTTTGGAGCGAGAAGTGCGAAGAAGCCTTCCTGGAGCTAAAGAACAGATTGTGCTCTGCTCCCGTCCTGACCCTACCTACTGAGGGTGTGGAGTATGATGTGTACGTGGATGCTTCGCATGTTGGTCTGGGTTGCGTGTTGATGTAGGTTGGAAATGTGATTGTGTATTGGTCAAGGCAATTAAAGACTCTTGAGAGAAATTACCCTACGCATGACCTTGAGTTTGCAGCGGTAATTTATGCGTTGAAGCTGTGGAGGCATCTACTTTATGGGGCTTAGTTCAAGATCTTCACTGATCACAAGAGCCTGAAGTACGTGTTCACGCAAAGGGAGTTGAATCTGCGCGAACGGCGGTGGCTAGAGTATGTAGCTGATTATGATGTAGAGATCCAGTACCATCCAGGCAAGGACAATGTAGTGGCCGATGCCCTGAGCCGAAAGACGGGGATGATCTTAATCTCTCCGCCGATCGTTTAGTGGAAGAGTTCCTCCTTATGGATATCTCGGTGGGATGTTGTGGCATGCAGAGTAGTTTGTCAGTGGCAGAGCCGTCTTGGATTTCCCTTACTAGGTTGCACCAGAAGGATGATCCAGACCTTCTATACTTATACCTCAGGACTGAGAGAGGGGAGTTGCCGGATTTTTCCATCGATGATGCAGGTACTTTGAAGTTCCGCGGTAGATTTTGAATCCCTGCTGTTGGAGACATCAGGGGTATGATATGCAGAGAGGCTCATGGATCCAGTGTTGCCAACCATCCGGGATCTAAAAAGATGTATCGTGATTTGAAGCAAATTGCTTGGTGGTATGGTATGAAGAGTGATATAGCCCGATTTGTTGCTGAGTGCCACACTTGCAAGCGTGTGAAGGCCAATCAAGGAAGGCGTGGTGGCAAGTTGACTCCACTAGAGATCCCGACTTGGAAGTGGGAAAGTATTTCTATGGACTTCATCACGGGCTTACCGAAATCTCCAAGGGGATTTGATTCTGTTTGGGTTATAGTGGATAGGCTGACGAAGTGTGCTCACTTCGTGCCGTATAAGATTGACTATCTGATGAAGAAGATAACAGAGTTGTACTTTAATGAGGTCATTAGATTGCACGGTGTGCCTGTTAGCATCATTTCTGATCGAGACTCCCGGTTTACTTCTCGTTTTTGGCAGAGTCTGCAGGAGGGTTTGGGTACAGATCTGAGGTATTCTACTGCTTACCACCCACAGACCAATGGGAAGATGGAGCGGGTGAACTAGATAGTTGAGGATATGATCAGATGCTACATTCTAGACCATGGTGGAGCGTGGGATGAGCGATTGCGACTTATGGAGTTTGCATACAGTAACAGTTATGAAGAAAGTTTGCAAATGGATCCATTTGAAGCCTTGTATGGGAGGCGCTGCAGAACCCCCACTGTTTTTGGCTGAGACATGTTAGAGACCCTTGTTGGGTCCGGATGCGCTCGAGGAGATGGAAGTCGCGGTGAAGCTGGTTCGAGAAAAGCTTCGTATAGCTAAGGAGAGATATGAAAAGAATGCCAATCGGCGT
The DNA here is from genome assembly GCA_039513925.1 of Platanthera zijinensis. Taxonomy (NCBI): domain Eukaryota; kingdom Viridiplantae; phylum Streptophyta; class Magnoliopsida; order Asparagales; family Orchidaceae; genus Platanthera; species Platanthera zijinensis. Next base: position 163,771,578 of record CM077082.1, on the reverse strand, counting down.
AGGTCGGACTTGGAGTTTTCTGTAGGGGACCTTGGGTTTCTTAAGGTTTCCCCGATGGTTTGTGTTTAGAGGTTCGGTAAGAACCGGAAATTGGACCCGAGGTATGTGGGCCCGTTTAAGATTATTGAACGGATTGGCATGTCACCTTATAGGTGTGAATTGCCAACAAACTTCCCAAGTGTTCATAATGTATTTCACGTAAGCCAATTATGGAAGTGTGTGCGCAGTAGTGGGAAAGTCTTTGATGTTGTGCCCCAGTTGGAGCCTAATCTCTCTTTTATTGAAGTGCCGGTCCGTATTTTGGATACTCAAGATCGGGTGCTGCGAAGGAAGTCCATCCCGATGGTCAAAGTCGAAGGAAGAATCAGGTTTTGGAAAGCGCGACTTGGGATTTAGATTCGGATATGAGGGAGGCTGACCCTCAGCTATTTACCTGATTGGTTTGGTTTGTTTTCTTCTTGTAATGTTTAGCTTGTTACCTTTCCTTCTATATTTGAGGCGTTGTGCGTAAAGTTTTGGGACGAAACTTTCTTTTAGGAGGAGTGACTGTAACGCCCCCGATTTTTTCTGCAACTATTTAATTCTTGCTTTGCGTTACATCGACGCGTTTTCTTGGCTTGTGTCATCTGAGGAGTGTGGTCTTAACTCCTTAGAACTGAGTGACCCATTTTGTAATCTATTGGCAAGATCTCCCTAGCAAGTCGGGTCGTTTTGAGTGACCCGGTGTGGCCTCTCGGGGGATGCTGGTGTTTTGACTTTGGGTGGGTATAACTCGAGTTCTATTCATCTAAAATTAATTTCGACTTCGCCGTTGCATTAGTAGCATAGGTAATTAGCTACGGTGCGAATTTCGTCGGATTCCGAGGTGGTTCGGTTTTCGCGTCATTTTGGTGTGTAAATAATAATAAATGCAATTAAGTAATTAATAAAGCTATAAAATGAAATCCAGCGGTCAAAAAAGCTGGGTGTTTTAATCCTGCGGCTACTAGATAAGCAGTTATAGCTTTTGTGCGTGAAAAGGTGGCAGCAACCATGGTTGGCGGCTTGTAATAGGCTAGCTTGAATTGAATCCTGCGATTTTTAGGGTGACAGTTAAGGCTTAATAGACGTGTCTATGTATATATAGTCTTAAGTTAAAAACCAGACAATTCATCGCCTCCTTCCGTGAAAGAAAACTGTTGTCCTGTTCGTGAGTGGAAGAAAACTGGCGGGCAGCTGTTCCTTTCACCGCTGATTCCCGGAGTTCTAGCGGTCAGATTTTTGTTCAGAGTGTAGATCTGTACTGCTCTCCACTAGATCTCCATTTCGACGGTAAGCTTTCTCCATTTCGTGCCCTTCAATGGTGTTGTAGAATTTCGTTTGACCCCTCTCCCTCTCCGAAAAATGTCCAGTCAAGCTCGGTTAGGTGTTTGCTTCCAGATCCGTGGGGAAGCAGAAAATTCGGTCGAGACCTTTCTAGAAATCGAGGCAAGTAGTGCTCCTAGCCCTTGCCAAGTAGAAAGTTCTTGTTGTTATCTCTGTTTTTCGCCATTAATGCTTCCAGGTTCTTGTTAAAACCCGATTTAGCCATGAAAAATGTTTCTTAAGCACGCTAATTATACTCTTGTCCATATTTTTCCTTTCAGAAGTTCTTTCTTTTTACATCTTAATTTGAGATTGTTCCAATCCCTGCTCTTAGAACTAGGGTGTGCTGTTAAACTTGTAGGATTACGTAGTTTCAGCGGCTGCTAAGTCAACTACAAGGTTCCCGATGAATATATAAGCCGTGTTTTGCTTGATTAGGCTCGAGATGAGTAGATTCGGCCTGAGAGTAGAGGTAGCAGCAGCAGGAAATTTTTATCCTCTCCTAAGTCTTGTCTAATAAAGAGATTCTGGGCTAATGGTAGTGGTCTGATGTGATAGGATGAGTGTGAGAGTTAATTCTCAAGTTACTGTATTTTAGTGATGGAGGATTCAGGGCTTGACGTTGAGTGTGGTGCACACACTCAACGCTGGGTCTGCTTGGATTTGGCGTTGAGTGTGGTGCACACAGTCAACACTGGGTCTGCTGGGACTTGGCGTTGAGTGTGGTGCACACACTCAACTTCATTGCCCCTTGATCTGTTCTTCTACGGCTAAGTGCTAAGGCGTTGAGTGAGTGGACCTCACTCAACGCCGTAGCTGTTTTGGCGTTGAGTGAGGTTAGCTCACTCAACGCCACAGCCTGATTTGCTGAAGGTGTTTAGGGCGTGGACCTCATTCAACGCCATAGTTGTTTTGGCATTGAGTGAGGTTAGCTCACTCAACGCCACAGCCAGTGTTGCAGAAGGCATTAAGTGAGTGAACCTCACTCAACGCCATTGCTGTTTTTGCGTTGAGTGAGGCTAGCTCACTCAACGCCACCGTCTGTTTAGGCGTTGAGTGAGTGGGGCTCACTCAATGCCATGCCGTGTTGAATCATCTCAACGCTTTTCCCTTACCTTGATTTTCTCCCCCGAGTGAATTCCTTAATTTTGAGGTTCCTTGTAGGCTATTTTCTTTTTTCCAAAAAGGCCTAATCGTGGGTCGTGGTTAGTAGTGGTGGTTTGAAGCTCTTAATGGGGGAGGTGTTGTGTAATTTATCCAAGGCTACACTTTTTCTTTTATCTTGCTCCAGGTACGGGCTGGGCAAGGGGGTGGGAGGTCCCTAGTGCTTTCATATGTAGACCCTGAGCTTTGTTTCTTGGAAATGGTGGTTGGGGGCTGAGTTTGCCTCCAACCCGGATTTGCGTTGTTTTTACTACTACCATCTCTCACAGCTTAGGGTGTTAAACGTTTCTTCCTTTGTAAATTTGCAATGTTTGGGCTCATGGTAGCCTAGTAAACTCTGCAGGATTTATTTTTGGGCAGGGTTGTTGATGTTTCCTCGCACTTAGTTCTTTTCTTTTGTCTTGCCTTGGACAGTGGTGTTGGTTTTCGGTTTACTTACTCTTCTTGCTTCCTTATAACCTAACATTCTCGTACAACTTACTTGTTTAGCTTGCTGAGGTTATCTTTTCTTCTTTGAATGCCTCAGATTCTGGTTAGTAGCCGATTAGGCGGCTAGTTGTGCTGTGCTGTTGCTAGTGGTCTCTCGTTCTGTGGAGATTAGTTTTTTGGTCTTGTGAGGTAGTTTTACTATTTTTCTTACAGTCATACATATTAACAGTGGGTTCGTGTCAATTTGTTGGCGCCCACTGGTAGTTTTACCTTGATACTAGATGTGTTACTTTTTGCTGCTACCTTTCTGGAGTTAGTCTACTTGCTCTTGGGATGATTTATGCAAGGTTGCTAGTTACTTTTAAACCTAAAAACACTATTATAAGTATACCTCTTGATCAACATGTTTTATAAAACTCATCACTATTTTCCAAATAACGTAAAAAGATCATTTTCCTGTATATATAGTATAAATCAAAAGTAGGGTCCTGCATACTATAAGTTGTCCTCTGGGGACACTTATGCACTCTTTTAGGATGTCGAACAAGAATATTGTATTTTCCATAGCATATAAGTAAAACTTTTAAATTGTGGACTAGGTGATCCACCGAGCCGAGGGATACGGCCTTTAAAAAAATATAACTGATTTTCTAATCATATAACTAATGAATTTTCATAAAGTATAGTTGATAGTGGTTTGCCTGAGCGTCGGCAGTTATCCCCTGCTCGACGTGGCATTACGACACGTGTTTTCTCCTACTTTGATAATCCGTTTTCTTCGGAGAAAATGCGGGTTGTGATACCCCACAGGCGAGCCTTCAGACCTGCCAGCTAAATGAGAGCATGCGCAGCGGGTCTACCTGGGGCCGAGCCGAGCTCGGGGTGTTGATGAAGATTTCATATCCAACCTCTCCCCCATAGGCGAGCCTTCGAACCTGCCAGCTAGATGAAAGCCTGCACAGCGGGTCTACCTGGGGACGAGCCGAGCTTGGGGTGTCGATGAAGATTTCATATCAAACCTCTCCCCCACAGGCGAGCCTTCACACCTGCCAGCTAGATGAGAGCCTGCGCAGCGGGTCTACCTGGGGCCGAGCCGAGCTCGGGGTGTCAATGAAGATTTCATATCAAACCTCTCCCCCACAGGCGAGCCTCCGGACCTGCCAGCTAGATGAGAGCCTACGCAGCGGGTCTACATGCGGCCGAGCCGAGCTCGGGGTGTCGATGAAGATTTCATATCCAACCTTTCCCCTACAGGCGAGCCTTCAGACCTGTAAGCTAGATGAGAGACTGCGCAGCGAGTCGACCTGGGGCTGAGCCGAGCTCGGGGTGTCGATGAAGATTTCATATCCAACCTCTCCCCCACAAGCGAGCCTTTGGACCTGCCAGCTAGATGAGAGCCTGCGCATCGGGTCTACCTTGGTCGAGCCGAGCTCGGGGTGTCGATGAAGATTTTATATCCAACCTCTCCCCCACAGGCGAGCCTTCGGACCTGCCAGCTAGATGAGAGCCTGCGCAGCAGGTCTACCTAGGGCCGAGCCGAGCTCGGGGTGTCGTTGAAGATTTCCCAAACCAAACCTATTCTATCATTAAAATGAGAAAGCAGGTATCAGATCAAAGCAAGAAGAAGACATTGATAGCATTTTGATATGACAACATTTCTAAATGATAATATTTGACTACAACAACACAATCCCCTTTTTCCCTCACGGGTAAAAGCGCTTTAGATCATCACCGCTGCAGGTGTGGCTCAGGGTCCTCCCCTCCATATCCTAGAGGTAGTAACCTCCATTTGCCAGAGCCTCCTTTAATATGTAAGGCCCCTCCCAGCTGGGGTTGAGCTTGCCAATAGGGGCCGACCTCCCTGCCGTGTCGACCTTTTTCAGCACTAGGTCTCCTTTGGCAAATTTTTTTGATTCTAACATGTTTATCGAAGTACTTGGCCATTCGCCGCTTGATCTCTTCCTGCCTGATGGCAGCCACATCTCGCAGCTCCTCTACCATATCTAGCGAGAGACGCAACTCTTCTTCATTTCCCGATCTCCAAGCCTCATCTCCTTCGCCCGCTGTCGCGACCCGCGGGGACCGGACCTCGAACTCTATCGGGAGGACAACCTCGCACCCATGAGAGAGCTTGAAGGGGGTCTCACCGGTAGCCATGTTCAGGGTCGTTCACAAGGCCCACAAGACGGAGGGGAGCTGCTCTACCCAGTTCCCCCTCAGGTTCTCCACCTTCTTCTTGAGCAAGTTAACAATAATCTTATTTGCCGCATCCACCTGGCCATTGCTCTGGGGGTGATGGACAGAGGCAAACATGAGGTCTATCCCCAGCTGGGTGCAGAAGCCGATGAACTCCTCACTAGCAAACTGAGGGTCGTTATCTGTCACTATTGCTCGGGGTAGCCCATACCTGCATATGATCACCCCCCAGACGAAGTTCCTTAAGACCTGCGAGGTGACCTTGGCTAGAGCCTTGATCTCAAACCACTTGGAGAAGTAGTCGATCATGACTAGGAGGAACCTCCTCTGACCGTTTGCTGAGGGAAAAGGTCCAAGTAGATCCATCCCCTAGATGGAGAAAGGCCACGACGCCATGATGCTATGAAGCCTTTGAGCGGGCAGGAGCTGGAGGTGTGCGTACACTTGACATTTTAGGAATTTCTTTGCAAATTCAACCGCATCCTTCCTCAGGGTCTGTAAGAAATATCCTTACCTTACCACCCTTGCCTCCAATGTCCTTCTCCACGAGTGGCTGCCGCACTCTCCCGAATGTACCTCTTCCAGGATCCTCGGGATTTCCTCCTCTTTCACACATCTCGCAAGGAGCCCTGACAACATCTTGCGATGCTGAACCCCTTCCAATATATGATAGTGAGCTGTCTTTCGCCTGAAGTTCTTTACATCCTTAACCTCCTCCGACATCTCTCTAGTGGTCAAGAAGGTCACCAATGGGTCTACCCAGAAGGATCGTCGTCATACCTCCATCAACTCTCCATCCTCAATTGCCGGTCGGAACAGTTCAGGTACAGTTCCTCCTCCCCGAGGCCCAAACTTCGCCAATCGATCAGCCGCTACACTTTCTTCCCTGGGAACATGCTGGATGGAGAAGGACCGAAATCCTCCGACGATTGCCCTTACCTTGGATAGATATTTCACGAGGGAAGGCTCCCGAGCCTCAAACTCTCCTCAGATCTGTGATGCCACCACTATTGAATCTATGAAGGCCTCTATATCCTGGATCTCTAGCTCCCTTGCCAAACGAAGACCGGCTATCACAGCTTCGTACTCTGCCTGATTGTTTGTCACTTGAAAGTGATAGGCCACCGCCTGTTTTATAGCCACCCCCTGGAAGCTTACCAACACAACTCCACCCCAAATGGAATGCTTTCCCGAGGCCCCATCAACCATCACCTTCCACGCCCCCTACTACCGCGGCTCCTCTTCCCCGACTTCAACAACATAGTCTGCCAGGAAGTTTGCCACTGCTTGCGCCTTAATGGAGAGCTTTGGTACAAACAAAGATGTGGAATTCGCTCAGCTCAATGGACCACTTGGCCTGTAACACCCCGAAACTCAAAAGCGGGACGGGTGACGTTTTAAGCCAAGTCTGGGTTTTGGAGCAGGTGTCACGGGCGTGACAAGGGCGTGTCACGGGCGTGATACGGGCGTGTCATGGGCGTAATCGACCTCGGGTCGTGTGGTCGACGTTTTGGAGATCGGCGATCGTCGAGGTGAGGCACACGGCCTGGGACACGGGCGTGTCCCAGGGTGTGTCACGCTAGGTATTTTTGAGTTATACACATGGGCCATGATACGGACACAGACAGGGGCGTGTCACATGTGACACAGGCGTGTCGTGTGCCGTGTCATAGGCCGTGTCCTCCTCGGGAAAAGGGTGTTGGTAGTTGCACACGGGGCGTGACACGGGTCTTGACACGGCCGTTTCGCATCCGACATGGGCGTGTCGCAGGCCGTGTTGAATGTCGTGTGCTGGTTGGAACGTCGGGCGAGACGACGAATGGGCGACACGGCCCTGGACACCGGCGTGTCGCAGGCCGTGTTCGGCCTTGATTTTCTTATTTTGAGTTCGGATCGTGGCCGTTTGTTTTCTCTTGATGGGATCTGATGGTGGGGAGTTGGTTCTGGCGGTTTAAACCCGAAAATAGGGTTACAAACCCTATCATTTACTTGGGTTCCTCTCTCTCTAAAAGTTAGAGAGAAGGGAGAGAAAGGAGGAGGAAGAAGACCAAGATCCGGTCACCGGCGGAGCTTCGGAGCTCTAAATCGCGAGCCGTCTTTGGATCTGCGGAGGCAAGGAGATTGCGGTGCTTTTCATCCAGGAGGATTTCCATAGCGCTGAGGAAAAATGCAAGGGTAATGATTCTCTTCTTGAGCATGTGAAGCTCTTCTTCCTTTGCAAGGGAAAACCCCTCTCCCGCGAGTGTGCGGAGAGATTGTGGTATTCCTTGGAGTAGATATGTAAAGTCCCCCTTATTAGAGTCCGGAATCGTAGTACGAACATAGGAATGATGTGTGAAGCCTACCAGGATGTGTTGGTCTGGATTGGTGATGTTTTGCTGTGCATTCTTTTCGCCGGAGAAGACTCCGAGCATTTAGATTGTTTTTGGGTTGCTATGCGGTAGAATACATCAGGGAAACTTAGTGATTAAGCCCGAGGTGAACCCGAAAATCTTGACGGAAACGCATCATTTCATATCGGTGGCCTGAGAGCCAACCAGGTACATAGCGGGGCTATGTACCGTGTTTGAACATTATTTGGGACTGGGGAAGCTTAGCCCGCGTCAAAGGCCAAATGGCAACGACGGGGTGAGCAACGGGTTGGTGGACCCCTAACCGATCCATCTGCTTGGTTAAAGCGACCTAAAGTTTTACGTGGGACTTACCGAGGTTTGGAGATCAAGTCTAGGCTACGGCTGAAAGGACTAAATGCTCACGAGGTTTCCACCTTGAGGGTGGTGGTGGAGTCAAGGACCGGATGGGGTTCGGACTGGCCCGCCGAGAAAGTGCCCTAAGAGCACGGGGTGTATAGCCGTGTGAGCGTGCACCTGTGATGTGATGCTTATTTTGCTATGTTGCTTATTTTGCTAACAAGTGCAAGGAAGAAGCTTTGCCGCCCCGGTTTGGGGGCGGAATCATTATAATTTGGTCAGCATAGCTGACCGTTGCCTTTGTTTACCACCGTGCAGTAGATTGTTGCTTGCAGGTGCTGCGGAGCCGAGTGATAAATAGCGGGCTAAAGCCTATGTTGCTGTTCCGGCCCTCGAAGGCCAATTGTTGAGTGTTTTCCTTTTTGTACTCATGTGTGACCGGCCTGCGTGCCGAGGTTTGGAAAACACTTTTATTAAGCAAACTCTTGTAAGGCCATAAGGCCATTCCTGTTTAGTGTATTAAACATTCCTTCTTAGTTTGAGTAGTGGACATTCATGCTTGGCAGGGTTCTTTATTCTTTGTACAACTTAATAATTTACTTCCGCTAGATGCTCTGTGTAGGACGTTGTGATTGGTTGAATGGTCTCAATAAGTAACAAACCAGTCTGTTCGTTGTATATGGCGTTGGGCCCCGGCCGGACCTACAGCTATATGCCACGTGACGGATATGGGTGTTACAAATTGGTATCAGACTACTGGTTTCGGTCAAGCTTAAATGAATTCGTGGGCGAGTTCAATTTAAGGGGTGGTGAGCACATGTGTGTGTGTGTCATCGTTATAACATGGAAAGAACCCATGAATGTCCACTTAGGAATGAAAATACACATGTTTAAGGAACCTGCGTGTTCCTATAATTGCTTTTTGCAATTTTGTTCAGTCACTTATGTTGTTTTGAACGGCAATAGGTGTCCGGAAGTGGAGCGTGGCAGTCTGAACACACGTTTGCTGAGCAAAGTACTGCACCAAGTAACGTTCCTGAAACCATAAGAAGGGTGGTTGAAGAGGTGTTCGCTGTGACCAACGCACAATATGGGAGTAATGTGCAACCCTTTGTCCCAGAGATTGCCCCAACATCGGGCGGTATGTTGGAGCAAAGGGCATTTGGGGGGTCAATTAGAGCAGCAGATGAGCATGACTGTGGTGCAGGGAGCGCATTCAGTTGACGCATATTTGCAGACGTTCCTTATGTTAAGGCACTACCGAGGCTTTGAATGGGAAAGCGAGCAATCTATAGTTGATAGATTTTATAACGGTCTGCGCAGCGAGTTGCGTATCCTACTGCTAGGACCAAAGTTATTGGGATTCCGAGCTTTGGTGGAATCGGCCAGAGCTTTGTAGGTGGAGTTGGGGAAAACTCACCAAGTACCAGTGGATAGGGTACCAAACCCTACAGATCCTATAAGGACTGTCTATCGAAAGACGCTTAGTAAAGAGGCTAGATCATCTACTAGCCAAACCACTTACAAATGTTATTCTTGTGGCAAGAAAGGGCACTTTGCTAGAGAGTGTTGGGTGAATGTTCAGAAGACAATGAAAGTTGTGGCAGGAGCAGTTGAAACCTCTGGTTTAAAGGAAACGATGTTCAAAATGCCAACCTAAAAATCTTGGTACCGTAGGTGGTACAAGAAGGCTAGGAGGTCGGGTCTAGTCCCTTCCTCTAGCACATCCGGAGCGACTACAGTCCAAACCCCGGATGCATGCTTTGCTTGTGGAAAGTCGGGGCACTATGCCCGGGATTGTCGTAGTGGACGCCTAATATCCGGAAAGAAGCCGGGGGAGATATCTGTAGATAAAGGCAAGGCGGTGGCGCCCACCGCATCGCTGTTTACTCCGGCCCAATCAGGAGTGAACATCCTTGTCCAGCAGGAGGCCATGTGGCCGACCATCGGGATGTCAGGTATGTTTTTCTTGTTAGCAAACTAGTTCCTTATGTCGGATACCTTATGCGTGGAAACTTAGAACTAGAAGTTCTAGGCTTTGTTTTGGAATATTGGTAATCCGGAGAGAGCATAGTTTCGATACGGGAACTTCGCATTCCTGTTATCCGAAGAATCTGTATCGCGCATCGGAGTTTTCCCTTCGATGGTAAAGGAACAATTCGGATGGGTTATTGCCCCGTAGTCGTCCAATGCGCGCGGAGATACAGTCTGGGCGGTAAGAGTCTTTTTGAAAGTCAAGGATTCGACTTGCTAGCATCGCTGTTGTTGCTAGTAGAGTTCGACGTCATCTTTGGTATGGACTAGCTTTCGGAGCAGAAGGCTTTTATCATTTGCAACCGTAAAGAGACCTAGCTGGGTGTTGGGAAGGAGACAACGTTTGCGGAACTGAAGGGATCGAGCAGGACACTGACGTTTGCCCTCCCGGTGGTCAAAATAGTTCGTTCGGGCGCAGAGCTGTTCTTCACGTTAGTGGAGGCTATAACGCCTAAGTCCACTCTTGGTAGTATCCCAGTGGTTTGTGAGTATCCCGATGTGTTCTCGAACAATTTCCCCGGAGCCCCACCGTAGCGAGAGATCGATTTTACGTTTGAGTTGTGTCAGGTGCCAAACCTGTGTCGCGCTCTTTATATCAGTTGATGCCTAAGGTGATAGCAAAGTATAAGGTTCAAATAGAAAAGTTGATGGAGCAAGGGTATGTGCGTCCAAGCTCATTGCCTTGGAGCGCACTGGTCCCTTTTACTCAGAAGAAGGACGGGAGCTTGCAATTTTGTATCTGTTGCAGAGAGCTGTATAAGTTTGTAGAAATAGGACAAGTACTCGATCCAAATGATCGATGATCTTTTGATCAGTTAGTCGGGTCTTCGGTGGACTCAATAGTGGATCGCAAGTCCGGTTACCCTCATCTGAGAATAAGGGTAAGTGTTGTCGCAAAGACGGAGTTAAGCACGAGGAATGAGCAATCCGAGTCTACGATCGTGCCATGTTGGCAGTCAAATGTGGCATCAGTGTTCATAGACCGGATGAACGGAACGTTCATGGAGTACCTAGTCCGTTTTGTGATCGTCTTCATCGACGACACATTGGGGGTAATTGAAGTGTGAAGGGTATCACTTCTGAATATTTACTTTTGGTTTTGTGGACGCTAAGGAGGAACCATGTATACACCAATTTCTCTGAACACGAGTCTTGGGTTATCCTCGTAGCGCTCCTCGGTCCTATAGTTGATAGAGTGAGAGTGTGTGGGTCCAGAATTGTTAGTAGCAATACGAGGGTGGCCTGTGTTGTCTCGGTAAAGGAAGTCTAGAGTTTCTAGTGTAGTCGGCTACCACAGGCGCATCGTACAGGACTTCTCGCGGATAGAATTACCCCTCACACCGCTGTCAAGGAAAAGCTTAAAAGGTTGTGTTGATGCGCGAGTGCGCCCAAATTTTGAAGGGTTAAAGAGTTGGTCAACCACTGCGCCAGTGTTAAGTTCACCGAGTGGAACTAAAAGCTGTGAGATCTACGACACTGCCATGGGCAGTGGATTGGACTGTGTGCTGCTGCAGCGTTGTAATATTATGGATTATGGCTTGCATTAGCTGAAAGAGCACGAGGGGAATTTCCCGGTCCGCCATCTGTAGTTAGCGACCGTGTGTTTTGCGCTTAAGCTATGGAGGCATTATTCGTACGGCGCATAAGTCGATGTTTGTACCGATCATAGGAGTCTGATATATCGGTTGGATCAAAAGGGTCGGAAATTGAGGCAGCAAAAATGGATGGAGTTCCTGGGGGACTATACGTTCGAAAGTTATTTTGTGCCCGTTGTAAGGCAATGTAGTTGCGGATGCGTTGTGACGCAGGGCTCCCGCCCAAGCCAACTAGTTGTAGGTTCATGTTGAGAGTTTGACTAGGGAGTTGGAGATGTTAGCTATCTCTTGCGTTGACAAGCAGACGAGCGTCGAAGAGTAATTGAACTTGTCAGAAGACCAGTATGACCTGGCTGATCGTATTTGGCAGACTATGGTTTGGGAAGCAGCGTGAAGGAAATCATGAATACAGCTTCGATGGTTCAAAGTCCCAAATTGACGATTGAAGGTGGGCTACCAAGGAAATACAATCGTTTGTGCAGCCCAAGCATGGGTAATCTATGGGTGGAGTTGTGATACGATATACCAAGTACTCAACTCACTTAGGAGGCACGAAGTTGTACCGATATCTTAAGTTTTGCTCTGGTGGCCAGGACTCTAAAAGGTCGTGGCACTATGTGTGACAAAATACCAGCCTTGCACCTTAGTGAAGGCAGAGTGCCAAGAGTCGGGGGATTCTTGAAATCCTTGCCTAGGTCGGAATAGAAGTTCGACTGGACTGTGTGCTTGGTTTGCCAAAGTCACAGTGGGGAAGCGACGCCGTGTGGGTGATCGTAGTTGTGTTGACTTTAGTGTTGCACTTCATTCCGCATAGGAAGGATAATTCGGCGGAGTAACTGACAAATGGTTATCGATAACATAGTTATACTGCACGGTGTGCCCCGCAACATTATGAGCAATCGAGGTGGACATTCTAAGTCCAATGAATGGAGGTGGTTATAGAAAGTGCTGGAGACTAAGTTGTAGTTTAGTCCAGTCTTATATCCGCGGACAGATGAGCAGACCGAGTGGGTCAACAGGATGTTGGAGGACGTGCTTCGCATGTGCGTTCTGGACTTCAGGAAGCAGTGGGAAGGCCATCTGTTTTGGTAAAGTTTGCGTACAACTTTAGCTACCAAGCGAGCATACAAAGGGCGCCCTTCGAGGCCCTATATGGTAGAAGTTTTCACATGCCATTGTCGTGGCTAGAAACGGATGACACAAAGTTGTATTTAAAGCAAGAGGTGTTAAACACTACCCCTTGGTGCGAACCATATGAGAACTTTTGCTAATCGCTCAGGAGAGGCAAACTAGGTGCATTAATGCCATGTATCAGAATGTGGAGTTATCGGATGGCGTATTGGTAGTTATAGTCGTAGTGTTTCACGGGAGCGACGCTTGGGGAAGCTGAGCCCGGTATACCTTGGACCTCTTGAGATTTTTGAAGCGGTTCGGTGAAGCGGCGCAAGAGCCTTCGAACTTGATCGTGAGTGATCAAGTTTTGGTGGACGAAAGGTTGACGACTAGGGTCAAACCCGTTCGTTTTGGAGACCGTGAAGTCGAGCGACTTTGTCTCAAGGAGATCAGGATATTCATGGTCCGGTGGGACAATTGCGATAGCGAGGAGCTCTCTTAGGAGTGAGAGCAATCTATGCTGGAAGTGTACCCGGAGTTGTTACGGTTTGGGTACCGCTGAGAGTTTTTGTTTTCTCACCTTTAGTAATTTCGTGGACGAAATCCTTTTAAGATGGGGAGAGTTGTAATACCCCGAAACTCAAAAGCGGGACGAGTGACTTTTTAAGCCAAGTCTGGGTTTTGGAGCATGTGTCACGGGCGTGACACGGGCGTGACACGGGCGTGTCACGGGCGTGACACGGGCGTGTCATGGGCGTGATCGACCTCGGGTCGTGTGGTCGACGTTTTGGCGATCGGCGATCGTCGTGGTGAGGCACACGGCCTGGGACACGAGCATGTCCCAGGGCGTGTCACGCTAGGTATTTCTGAGTTATGCACACGGTCCATTACATGGGCACAAACACAGGCGTGTCACATGTCATACGGGCGTGTCGTGTGCTGTGTCGCAGTTCGTGTCCTCCTCAGGAAAAGGGTTTTGGTAGTTGCATACGGGGCGTGACACGGGTCTTGACACGGCCGTGTCGCATGCGACACGGGCATGTCAGAGGCCGTGTCAAATGCCGTGTGCTGGTTGGAACGTCGGGCGAGACGAGGAATGGGAAACACGGCTCTGGACATGGGCGTGTCGCAGGCCGTGTTCGGCCCTGATTTTCTTATTTTAAGTTCGGATCGTTGCCGTTCGTTTTCTCTTGATGGGATCTGACGGTGGGGAGTTGGTTCTGGCGGTTTAAACCCGAAAATAGGGTTACAAATCCTATCATTTCCTTGGGTTCATCTCTCTCTAAAAGTTAGAGAGAAGGGAGAGCAAGGAGGAGGAAGAAGACCAAGATTCGGTTATCGGCAGAGCTTCGGAGCTCCAAATCGCGAGCCGTCTCCGGATCCACGGAGGCAAGGAGATTGCGGTGCTTTTCATCCGAGTGGATTTCCATGTCGCCGAGGAAAATGCAAGGGTAATGATTCTCTTCTTGAGCATGTGAAGCTCTTCTTCCTTTGCATGGGAAAACCCCTCTCCCGCGAGTGTGCGGCGAGATATTGGTATTACTTGGGGTAGATATGTAAATTCCACCTTGTTAGAGTCCGGAATCGTAGTACGGACATAGGAATGATGTGTGAAGCCTACCCGGACGTGTTGGTCTTGATCATTGATGTTTTGCTGGGCATTTTTTTAGCCAGAGAAGACTCCGAGCATTTAGATTGTTTTCGGGTTGCTATGTGGTAGAATGCATCAGGGAATCTTGGGAATTAACCCCGAGGTGCACACGGAAATCTGGACGGAAACGCATTCCTGTCATATCGGTGGCCTGGGAGCCAACCGGGTACGTAGCGGGGCTATGTACCGTGTTTGAATGATATTTGGGACTGGGGAAGCTTAGCCCGCGTTAAAGGCCAAATGGCAACGGCAGGGTGAGCAACGGGCTTGTGGACCCCTACCCGCTCGATCTGCTCGGTTAAAGCGACCTAAAGTTTTACGTGGGACTTACGGAGGTTTGGAGATCGAGTCTAGGCTACGGCAAAAAGGACTAAATGCTCACGAGGTTTCCACCCTAGGGGTGGTGGCTGAGTCAAGGACCGGACTGGGTTCGAACTGGCCCGCCAAGTAAGTGTCCTGAGAGAACGGGGTGTACGGCCGTGTGAGGGAGCACCTGTGATGTGATGCTTATTTCGCTATGTTGCTTGTTTTGCTAACAAGTGCAGGGAAGAAGCTTTGCCGCCCCGGTTTGGGGGCGGAATCGTTATAATTTGGTCAGCATAGCTGACCGTTGCATTTGTTTACCCCCGTGAGTTGGATTGTTGCTTGCAGGTGCTGCGGAGCCGAGCGATAAATAGCGGGCTAAAGCCCAAGTTGCTGTGCCGGCCCTCGAAGGCCAATTGTTGAGTGTTTTCCTTTTTGTACTCATGTGTGACCGACCTGCGTGCCGAGGTTTGGAAGACACTTTTATTAAGCAAACTCTTGTAAGGCCATAAGGCCATTCCTGTTTAGTGTATTAAACATTCCTTCTTTGTTTGCGTAGTGGACATTCATGCTTGGCAGGGTTCTTTATTCTTTGTATAACTTAATAATTTACTTCCGCTAGATGCTCTGTGTAGGACGTTGTGATTGGTTGAATGGTCTCAATAAGTAACCAACCGGTCAGTTCGTAGTATATGGCGTCGGGCCCCGACCGGACCTACTGCTATATGCCACGCGACGGATAGGGGTGTTACATGGCCAGCCTCCCAGAGTGCTCCACCCCTTCAAAGATCTTGCGAAGAGGATGGTCGGTTACCACCCTAATCGTGTGTGCTTGGAAATATGGCCGAAGCTTTCTTGCCGAAATGATCAAGGCATACGCTAGCTTTTTGAGGATGGGGTAATGGAGTTCCGCCTTCCTCAAGATCCGGCTTACGTAGTAGATGGGTAGCTACTTCTTTCCCTCTTCCCTGATTAGAACAGAGCTCACGACTTCCTCTCCCATGCCGAGATACAGGTCTAGATTCTCCCCTTCTTTTGGGCTCTGAAGTAGGGGAGCCTGGGAGAGCTGTCTCTTCAGTACTTGGAAGGCTTCCTCACACTCGGCTGTCCACTGAAACCTCTAGTTACCCCTCAACACTTTGAAGAATGATGAACATTTGTATCCAGACTGAGAAAGGAACCTGCTTAGTCCAGCCAGCTTGCCTTCCAAGTGTTGGACCTCCTTGGCTTTGCGAGGTGATTCCAGGTCTAGGATGACCTTTATCTTATCCGGGTTAGGCTCCACCCCTGCCGGAGTCAAGAGGTGCCCGAGGAACTTCCCGCGGCTGGCCCCGAAGACACACTTCAAGGGATTCAGCCTCATCTTGAACCTTCGGAGGGTGGCAAAGGTCTCTTCTAGGTCCCGCAGGTGTGAGCTCAAACAATTGCTTTTCCCATTAGGTCATCGACATAGACTTCCAAGTTTCTCCCTCTCTGCCCCCGGAAGACTCGATCCATCATGCGCTTGTATGTGGCTCCTGCATTTTTCAGCCCAAAGGGCATCATATTATAGCTGAAGCACCCTTCCCTAGTGATGAAGGAGACGTATTTGACGTCGGGGGGGGGGGGGTGCATGCGAGTCTGGTGATAACCTGAAAAAGCATCAAGAAAACTCATAACAGAAAAAGCGACGGCTAAGTCAACCAGCGCGTTGATTCGAGGTAAAGGGTAGCAATTCTTGGGGCACGATTTATTTAATAAAGGGAAGTCAATACACATGTGCCACTTCCCTCCCCCTTTTTAACCATTACCACATTGGAGATCCAGCCTGGGTACTGGACCTCCGAGATGAAGCCGGCCTCCAAGAGCTTTCTAACCTCCTCGCGGATGGGCTCCTCCAGCTTGGTGGCAATGGTCCTCATCTTTTGGCGTATGGGGCGAGTATGTGGGTCCAGGTTCAAGCGATGACAAGCCACATCCGCGTGCCCGGCATGTACTCCGCGCTCAAGGCGAAGATGTCGATATTGCTCTGGATGCAAGCTCTCATCTACTCCTGGTCCTCGGGCCTTAGGCCCCCACTGATCCGCACCCTCTGCACCTGCCCTGCTCTGGTTGAGACCTCCATCTCCACCACTTATTCGGCCGGCTCCAACCGCGATTGCTCCCAGCCTACTCTTGCTTCTTCCTCAAACTCCAACTCCTCCCCTCCTTCAGCCTCCATTGCCTCCCCCGGCTTCTCCTCTTGGAGTTGATGAATTTCCACATCCCCCGGGGCCTCCTGCTCAACTCTCGCCACTTGGCCCTCCTCTGTATCCATCACTTCCTTCAGACCCTCGTGCTCGATTCAAGCGGGTAACTTCCCCTCTACCTCCATCGCCTCCTCCAGGCTCTCCTCCTACTGCTACTCGACTTCCTCCCCCCTCAGGGCCTCCATCTCAGCTTCTCCCACCACTTGCTCCTCAACCTCCGAACCCTCCTCCTCTTGCTCTTCTAGCTTTCTCTCCAGCTCTTCTGCCTCCGCCATCCAAGACACAGCTGTATAACCCATATTTTCTGGGTAGGACCCGGAGACATCAACAGTCGGGTTTGGACCAGCCCCGGGTAAGCACGGGCTTGAAGTCCAGAGGAGCTCTTGTGCCGAAGAAACTCTTGCCTAGGAGCAGGCGCGATCCCGCCCATGACCAGAAGTGGGCGAGAAGATGTCGCGCTGAGTGAGCTTCACTCACTCAGCGCCATGGTCAGCAGCAAGGGCACTGAGTGAGCTTCACTCACTCAGCGCCATGGTCAGCAGCAAGGGCGCTGAGTGACCTTCACTCACTCAGCGCCATGGTTAGTAGCAAGGGCGCTGAGTGAGCTTCACTCACTCTGCGCCATGGTCAGAAGCAAGGGCATTGGGTGAGCTCCACTTACTCAACGTCGCGTCCAGCAGCGACAACGTCAAGGTTAGAGGAGCTCCCGCTTGGAGAGGGGCGAGAGCGTTCACCCTCGGTCAGCCAGGACCCGCTCTTGGCAGAGTCGGCGAGAAGGATTAAACTGGATAGAAGGCGGGGGATGGCTCGTCTTGAGACTTTTAACACTTCTTTTTAGCTCCCGCCAAATGAAGGCGAGAGGGTTCTCACATAGAGTTCTCGCAAAGTGGGGCCCAGGGTTCAGGGTAAAATTACTTAATTTCCCTCAGGTGAAATCACCCTTATACCCCCAGGGGCTGGATTTAACACTTTACAAACAGCGGGATTTGGCTATTGGCAGACCAGCCAGGGGTATTTCAGTAACTTCAGGTCAGCAAAAGGTTATAAATAGACCCATAAGGACTCCTTAGAGAGCAGACTCTTATTTTTTTCTCTGAATCACTAGTGCTTTTTGACGAGCTCCTAGCCCAGCTTTTGGCTTTGGAGGGGAAGCTCTCAGAGATCTTCCGGGTGTGAGGTGAGACATCCCTGCTGAGGCTTTGGGTCAGTCCTAGGTCAATAGCTACCAGTCAGGGGGCGGGGCTTGAGAGAAGTAGGTGCTGGCTGCACCCCTATTTTGAACATTGGTTGAGGTCAATTTTGGCTCCAACAGTTCTGGTGCGGTGAGCGTGGAAGGCAGCCGGTACAGGAAAGCCTTGAGTTCATTCCCATGATTGGAGGTGAAGGTGATGGATTTGGCTCAGAAGGATCCCCCACACGGGGGGAAGAAGCAACAAGGAAGATACTAAAGGATTTCAGGCGAGAAGTCCTGCAGACAATCAGTCTGGCCTTTTTGGCGAGAAGTGAGTGGGTGACACCTTAAGTTTTAGTGGAGGTGGTCCCACTATTGGGCGAGAACGCCCCAGGGCAGCGCCCCGGAAAGAAGCCCCGGTGGAGGTTGGCGAGAGGGACGTGGCAGCGCAGGAGCTTTTCCCAGGCCAGCGTCCCGGAAAGGAGATTCCGGCAGACTGGGGCGAGAGGGAGGCGGCGGTGCGGGAGTTATTCCCTGGGTACGGTCTCGCGGATCATTCCAGCCAGCCAAGGTTGCGAGACATGCCCTCTCGCCAGGCAGGAGGCGAGACCCCCTTTAGCGAGCTCATCGTCTCAGCCCCGGTGCAAGAGGGATTCCGGGAGCCGGACATGTCCTACTACTCGGGGAAGGAGAATCCAGTAAAGCATGTATAATGGTTTGAGGATGTGGTGTCGATTAGGCAAATGTTTGATGCCTTCAAGTGTCGGCTGTTAGCCATCACGTTGAAGGAGAAGGCCAGGGACTGGTTCCACCAGTTGCCAGAAAGCTTAATCTACAGCTTCGAGGATCTACGTCGGGGCTTCTTGTTGAGGTTCTCAACATCGAAGAAGCAGAAGAAGGAAGCAGAGTGCCTGTTTGCGGTGAGGCAGAAGCAAGACGAGAGGTTGGGTCACTATGTTGACCGGTTCCAAGAGGAGATCCTCCTGGTCCAAGAGGTCCCGGGGTATGCATTGATGCTTGCCTTTACCCTGGGGCTGAGGCTGGGGTTTTTTAGCATGGAGTTGAAGAGAGTGCCCCCTATCTTTTGAAGAGCTCATGGAGAGGGTGGCAAAAGAGATAGACTTCGAGAGGGCGAACCTGGCGTTTGCCAAGAAGCTGGCCAGGTTGGCAGGGGATGAGAATGAACCGGCGTCAGGGAAGCAAAGGGAGAAGAGGTAGCAAAGGGAAGAGAGAAGGAGAGAAGAACCCCGAGGGCAGGGGCAACAACAAGGATGGGGGGCACGGGAGCCAAACAACCGATTCGGTTGGAGGGCTCAAGAGCGTCGCCCCCAGGGCCAAGGAGGAGGTTTTCAGGGAAGAGATAATCTTCGAGAACCGAGAAGGTTTGACCAGCAAGCGTGGAGGCAGGGACCGAGGGGTCACTTCCCACAACCGTAAGAAGCAATGGAGGTCGGTAGAGGAAGAGGAGGAGGAGGAAGAAGAGCCCGGGGAGCCGGGAGAAGGGGAGGAGGAGAAGGAAGGGGGGGGGCAGGGTGGCATTACCCTTTTGTGACTTCCATCAGGAGGAAGGTCACGCGACGGCCACCTTCCCAGAGTTTTTGGAGATCAGGGAAGCCAGAGGTGTGGGGAGGTAGGATCCGCCGGTAAGGATCGTGGAGGTGCAGCACAGAGAGGTGGAGGATAGGTGCAAGGACAGAGTCGACGTGGGGGCTCGAGGGGGGATCTGAGTGATCCATGGGGGGGTTGGGATCGAGGCAACCCGCAAGGGAAGTTTTCAAACAATGTTCTGAAGAGGGGTCGCCTCTACCTCCTTAACTCCCCCCCAGAAGAAAAGATCACCTTTCATCCGCAGTTATGCCGGACAATGAAGATCCGTTCTGCGATACCCGAGTGATCCAGACAGCAGTAGAGAGCTTCACAGTATCCAGGATACTGGTAGACAATGGGAGCTCGGTGAATGTTATCTTCAAGAAGGCCTTCAATGAGATGAAGGTGGAGGGAAACAGGGTCTTGGCTTCAGACGGACCGCTTTTTGGTTTTTCAGGAGAAAGGAAGGAGGTAGAAGGAGGGGTAGGCCTGCATGTCAAGCTGGGGGCGTGTCACGGAACTGTAGATTCGTGATAGTGGATGCCCCAAGTAGTTACAACGTCATCTTTGGGCGTCCCCTCATCAGTGCCTTTCGCTGTGTCCCCTCCTCATTCCATTAATGTCACAAGTTTAACAACGGAGGGGTGCAGGTTAGGATCCGGGGAGATCCGATGGTGGCGAGGAAGTGTTACGTGATGGGAGTTAACGCTGTGTCTTGGATGGCGGAGGCAGAAGAGCTAGAGAGAGAGCTAGCAGAGCAGGAGGAGGAGGGTTCGGAGGTAGAGGAGCAAGTGGTGGGAGAAGCTTAGAAGGAAGCCCGGAGGGGAAAGGAAGTCGAGCAGCAATAGGTGGAGATCCTGGAGGAGGCGATAGAGGTAGAGGGGAAGCTACCTGTTGGAATCGAGCACGAGGGTCCTGAGGAAGTGATGGATACAGAGGAGGGCCAAGTGGCGAGAGTTGAGCAGGAGGCCCCGGGAGATGTGGAGATTCATCAGCTCTAGGAGGAGAAGTCGGGGGAGGCAATGGAGGCTGAAGGAGGGGAGGAGTTGGAGTTTGAGCAAGAAGCAAGAGTAGGCTGGGAGCAATCGCGGTTGGAGCCGGCCGAAGAAGTGGTCAAGATTGAGGTCTCCACCAGAGCAGGGCAGGTGCAGAGGGTGTTTATCAGTGGGGGCCTAAGCCCCGAGGATAAGGAGCAGATGAGAGCTTGCATCCAGAGAAATATCGACATCTTCACCTGGAGCGCGACGGACATTTAGGGCATCGACGCGGATGTGGCTTGTCATCGCATGAACCTGGACCCCCGGACTCCTATACGCCAAAAGATGAGGACCATCGCCACCAAGCTGCAGGAGCCCATCCGCGAGGAGGTCAGAAAGCTCTTGGAGGCAGGCTTCATCTCGGAGGTCCAGTACCCAGGCTGGATCTCCAACGTGGTAATTGTTAAGAAAGGGGGAGGGAAGTGGAGCATGTGTATTGACTTCTCTTTATTAAATAAACCGTGCCCCAAAGATTGCTACTCTCTGCCTCGAATCGACGCGCTGGTTGACTCAGCCGTCAGTTTTTCTGTTATGAGTTTTCTTGATGCTTTTTAAGGTTATCACCAGATTCGCATGCACCCCCCCGACGTCAAAGACGTCTCCTTCATCACTAGGTAAGGGTGCTTCAGCTATAAGATGAAGCCCTTTGGGCTAAAAAATGCAGGAGCCACATACCAGCGCATGATGGATCGAGTCTTCAAGGGGCATAGAGGGAGAAACTTGGAATTCTATGTCGATGACCTGATGGTGAAAAGCAAGTGTGTGAGCTCACACCTGCGGGACCTAGAAGAGACCTTTGCCACCCTCCGAAGGTTCAAGATGAGGCTGAATCCCTTGAAGTATGTCTTTGGGGCCAGCCGTAGGATGTTCCTCAGGCACCTCTTGACTCCGACAGGGGTGGAGCCTAACCCGGATATGGTAAAGGCCATCCTAGACCTGGAATCACCTCGCAATGCCAAGGAGGTCTAACACTTGGCAGACAAGATGGTTGGACTAAGCAGGTTCCTTTCTCGGTCTGGAGACAAATGTTCATCATTCTTCAAAGTGTTGAGGGTTAACCAGAGGTTTGAGTGGACAACCGAGTGTGAGGAAGCCTTCCAAGGACTGAAGAGACAGCTCTCCCAGGCTCCCCTACTTCAGAGCCCAAATGAAGGGGAGGACCTAGCCCTGTATCTCGGTGTGGGAACGGAAGTCGTGAGCTCTGTTCTAGTCAGGGAAGAGGGAAAGAAGCAGCTACCCATCTACTACGTAAGCCGGATCTTGAGGAAGGCGGAGCTCCGTTACCCTATCCTCGAAAAGCTAGCGTATGATCTGATCGTTTTGGCAAGAAAGCTTTGGCCATATTTCCAAGCACACACGATTAGGGTGGTAACCGACCATCCTCTTCGCAAGATCTTTGAAGGGGTGGAGCACTCGGGGAGGCTGGCCAAGTGGTCCATTGAGGTGAGGGAATTCAACATCTCTTTTGTACCAAGGCTCTCAATTAAGGTGCAAGCAGTGACAGACTTCCTGGCAGACTATGTTGTTGAAGTCGGGGAAGAGGAGCCGTGACAGCAGGGGGCGTGGAAGGTGATGGTTGATGGGGCCTCGGGAAAGCATTCCATGGGGTGAGGAGTGGTGTTTGTAAGCCCCCCGGGGGTGGCTATAGAACAGGCGGTGGCCTATCACTTTAGGGTTTATCGACATCCCGAGCTCGGCTCGGCCCCAGGTAGACCCGCTGCGCAGGCTCTCATCTAGCTGGCAGGTCCGAAGGGTCTCCAGTGGGCGAGAGGTTGGATATGAAATCTTCATCGACACCCCGAGCTCAGCTCGACCCCAGGTAGACCCGCTGCGCAGGCTCTCATCTAGATGGCAGGTCTGAAGGCTCTCCTATGGGGGAGAGGTTGGATATGAAATCTTCATCGACACCCCGAGCTCGGCTCGGCCCCAGGTAGACCCGCTGCTCAGGCTCTCATCTAGCTGGCAGGTCCGAAGGCTCGCCTGTGGGGGAGAGGTTGGATATGAAATCCTCATCGACACCCCGAGCTCGACTCGGCCCCAGGTAGACCTGCTGTACAGGATCTCATCTAGCTGGCAGGTCTGAAGGCTGGCCTATGGGGGAGAGGTTGGATATGAAATCTTCAGCGACACCCCGAGCTCGTCTCGGCCCCAGGTAGACCCGCTGTGTAGGCTCTAATCTAGTTGGCAGGGCTGAAGGCTCGCCTGTGGGGGAGAGGTTGGATATGAAATCTTCATCGACACTTCGAGCTCGGCTCGGCCCCAGGTTGACCTGCTACGCAGGCTCTCACCTACCCGACAGTCCCGAAGGCTCGCCGGATGGGGATAGGTTTGGTGTTTGGGAAATCTTCGGCATGGATGTTCCAGGCTGGGCACAAGACACCCTCAAGGCAGACCCCAAAGGGGCTTCGGCCAGGGAAGGTCTTGGTCAGTAGATCCCTGCTGAGGGATCTCACCAAATGGAGTTCCCAGCGGAACTAAATAAGGAGACCGATCATTGTCGCAAGGTAAGCAGGGACAGTCTTCCCTTAGCATACGAAGAAAACTCATCACAAAGGGTTCTCGGCAGAACGCGGGAGCGACGTATTTGAGCCCTGAGCTCTCGGTAGACTCTCACCTATTGGTCATTAAGAGACTATCCTAGAGGGAGCCGAGAGCCTTGGTGGAAGATCCCTTAGGCAGCATTCACAATCAACACAAAAAGAAGTGGGGGAGAAACACTGACAATTCGTATATACGAACATGGTTAAGAAAAGTTGCAAAAAAAAGTTAGAGCATCTCGCTCATTACAGAGGTAGAAGGAAAAAGAAATCCCTCAGGGGGAAGCGCTATATCCGCTCGAGCTCCCGCTCGGGTTCCCACTTGGGCTTCCGTGGGAGCTCTCGCCCGATCACTCCCCAGAGGTCTCGCCAACAGCCGCAGGAGATCTCAGGACGTCCGGGGGCGGAGAGTCAGGAGCTCCTGGAGGCTTCGGGTTAGGCTCGAAGAGCCAAGCAATGAGCTGGGGAGCCGTCAGGGTCTCGCAACCGTCCAAGAACCCCACGTCCCGCAACGTCTCGGTCATCAATCTGGCTGTCGCCTGGGCATTGAATTGCAGGAGCTTATTGATGTCGTACTCGGAATAATTTCGGCTCTTCAGCCTTTCATCAAGCGTGGGAGGGGGCGGTACCGCAGTTGCCGCCGTCTCCAGGCGCTTGACTTGGCCATTCAGCATGGCGTTCTCGCACTCCACCCCGGCCAGTTGCGCGTGAAGCACAATTACCTGCGGGGAGTCCGGCGTAAAAACGTTTTGTCAGCAGCGAGAACGGAGGTGTGGATCTCTTAGGCGAGAACAAAGGTCTAAAGGGATCTCGCTTACCTCCTCCGCCGGGCGCATAGACAGTAGGCGTCGGGCGTCCTCTAGCTCGGTCTTCAGGGCTGTCGCTTGAGCCACTGCTTCCTCTCTCGCCTTGTACATTTCGAGGAAGTTCCGGTCGATGGTGATGCTCCGACGAGCACACATGTGCGCAAGCTCGAACCCACGCATCAGGGCCCGGATGGATTTGAAAGCGAGGAGGCGAGAGGGCAGTTTGTCGTACAGGCCCGCGAACTCCCGACTGTAGAGGCCGTAGCCCAGCGCGAAGGCCTCGCCGGAGACCTCGTCACCCTCTGCCCAGATCGGGAGCAGCTTCGGGAGGGATACCCGGTTGGTCTCCGGGTCCATTTGCAGCAACGGTTTTCATTCCGCATCAAGGTTCTTCATGCCCAAACCGAAGTTCATGTGCCCCTTCGGCACAGGCTTGGGCGGGAGCTGGGCAGAGCTCTCGGCAACCGCTGGCTCGGCGCCCCTCTCGCCACCCGCCTCGATCGTGGCCGGAGTGTTCTCGGCAGAGGCCACATCATGGCTCCAAGAGACATCCCTTATCTCGCTGGCCGCCGCTAAAACCTCGGCGAAGGACCGGACCGGCGGGAGAGATCGAGCGGGCTAGGGCACTTGGGATTTACCCTTCTCAGTAGCGGACGGCTTCGGCTCTTCTTCCACTGAGATGAAAAGTCGGTGGGTTTCCGCTTCCCAGCACCAGGCGGCGGAGGCGGAGCTGGCTCGTCCTGGCAAGCGCGGGCCGCAGATTTCGCGAGAGCCAACGGATCTCCCGTGGTCTGGCCCTCAGCAGCTTGCGCCTCGGGGAAGGGCTGGTGCTGGGGAACCTCCCGCTCTCCTGCAGAGGCGCTAGTATTCAGCATAAAAACTCAGCAAGGAATCAGGTTAGTGGCGAGACCATACCTTCACCCGGGAGCACGGGAAGGAGGGAATCGATGTCTCGTTGGAGGAAGGGGATGTTAAATTCCTTTGTCCCCAAGAACTCCAAAATAGCGTTCTCGCGCGACCCCAGAGTCGCCGGCTTGTAAGCAGCATTCTCGTACTGCACTGGCGAAGGGGGATGTTGCTGAAATCACTGGCAACGTAGACGAACGTCTCGCCCCAATGGTGGTGCTTGTTGGCTAGACCAGTGATTTTGAGCAATTTTCCGGAGAAGAAGACCACCCCTCCTTTCACCTGGAAAGTGAACAACTTCTGGAAGATCGGGAGGCTGAACTCAATCCTCTCGGACTGCATGTAGCTGATGAACGCTATGAGAATTGCGACCGAGTTGGGATTCAGTTGCGCGGGAACAACTCCATCATAGCGGAGATCCTGGCGCATCTCCGGCCAAAGGGGGAGGCGAAAGCCCACCTCAAAGTGTTCGAGGGGGATGGCGAGCTCTCCCACTCCCGGGCTGTTCACCTTATCGCGATTGTCGGGGTTTCTCGCCATAAAGCTGGCGGGAATAAAGCTGGAGGTGATCATATGATATTCCTCCAAGGTAAGGGTGCAGGAGGGGAACATGTGTTTTCGGAAAGCTTCCGCACAATTGGCACGACCCTCGCTCTTGACCGGAATAGTGGTTGGAAAGATGAGGGCGAGAACTTTGAGGAAGAGGAGAAAGCGAGAAGTGGGCGGAAACGAGAAGAGGCGGAAGCGAGCATGTGTTCCCGGCAAGCCGTGAAAGCAACAAAGGAGAGAGCTGAGGTTCCAGACCGGGGAAATAAATGTGGTTAGTGAATCCACCTATTTATAGGAGGCTGTGATAAATGATGATTTCCCCAGAAAGGGCGGCAAATGTACAGCTGTCACGCCCTAGGTCAACGATGCCTCATTCCCCCGCCCGAATTGACAGTGACAGATCGACAACCCTAGTTCGCGCAAGAACTGCATGACACGATAAGCGCGAAAGCAAAGAACGTTCTCGCTAGGCAAGACCTAAGATAACAGCGGTAACGACAATTGTTAACTAATAAAGGCAATTCACAGGAATACAAGCAGTCCAGAATTCAAAGTAAAATTGAAAGAGGGTACATGAGAAGGGAAGGCAAGGGGTGAGAAGGGGCGAGACAGAAGGAATCAATAAGGCTCCCATCGCCAGCGTCCTCGCTCTCGCTACCGGGTCCTCGGGGGGCGCCAATATGTTGAAGTATGAGGAGAGTTCAGTGCACCCAAGATTGATCCGACGAGCTTGGTCGTATATCCGCGCAAGGCACCTCCCGGTAGAAGATCTCGCAGTAGGGCCGCCCAGCCGCTCCGTCTCGCTTAGGAAGTAATCTCGCTCCAAGGCTTCCAACCTTTGCTCCACCGACCTGCAGAACTCTCTCGCCGGGTGGGCTTGGGCCCGCTCCCGCCGAACAAGCTCTGAGAGGACGGTCGTGACCCTTTTACCCCGCCTTCTTGCGCTTCCTGCACCAATCAAGATCCCCTCCAATTCGTCAGAAGATGGGAAAGGGGAGTTGTCACCATCCTCCTCCTCCTAATCCCCTCCATCATCCTCATCCTTGTCAGCTCCCGATCGCGAGTCTGGATCACCTGAAAAGACATCCTGGCGGTCAGTGCGAGAATAGGGTGAGAATAGCAGAGGTATGTGGCATACCAACAGCGTGGCGAGAGCTGTCAGCCGGAGGAAGGCGAGAAGGCTCAGGCTCTCCCTCAGCATCCTCCCGAACAGGAGATTGAGTGGCTTCCCACGACCCGGACGGAATATCTCGTGCGCCGTAACCTCCGTCGGGCCCGAAGTATGATGAAGGTCGCGCTCCCTCACGGAATGGTTGTCCTCCGGCATAAGGATGGGTCGGCAGTCGTCTCCCCTGTGGGGGTATGGGGGTTGACTGCTGGATCGTCTCGAGGGGAAACCCCTACATCAGTTCTCGGTAAGATGAGAACCAGGCGGGTGGAAGCAGACGCTGCGAGAGTCCCACCCAGGGGTTAGATTGACAAAAAGAAAAACTGGCAAAAGAGAGAAGGGTCTACCTGGAGGTCCCGAACCATCGGTAGGAGCCCCTTCCGGATCCTATGGTCAATCCTCAGGTAGGCGAGACATCGATGGGTCCAGGAGCACCGGCGGAAGCCTAGCACCACCTTCCGGGACCACCTGCCAAGAAAGGTTCAGCGACCAAATCTCAAGAACAGCAGTCCGATAGTCGGCGAAACATACCCTCTACAGTAGAAGAGGGTCGGCCGCGCGGCTTGGGTTTGAAGTTGGAGAGGCTCGGTGCTCTCGCGAGGTGTCCTGATGGACCTTCTTCGCCTTCTTCTTCTTCTCTTTTGGCGGCGGCGGAGGCACCACAGTGGGTGCCTCTCTCGCTAGCCAAGGAGCCACTAGCGCGCTATTGGCAAGGGCTCGCGCTTGCGCTGTCTTTATGCGGTCCTGAAGGTTTTGCGAGAGCGGCTTACAAGCTTGTTTGGGCCTCATCGCGAGGTCGCGCGAGATCTCAGGAGGGCAACAACGGTCAGGGGTAGATTTATAGCCTTCTATCATCGCGTATATATATATATAACTGCGGCCGGGCCCACCGATAGATTCTCTTTGCAGGAAGTGACACATGCCCAACGAATATTTATGGGTTGGACGTGTCTTTTCGAGCGCAGAGCTAGCTCAAAAAGAGCGGGGATTGTGTAAAACCATATTCGCTGGGTAGGACCCGGAGGCATCAACGGTCGTGGTTGGACCAGCCCCGGGTTAGCTTGGGCTTGAAGACCAGAGGAGCTCTCGCGCTGAAGGAACTCTCGCCTAGGAGCAGGCAAGATCCCGCCCATGACAAGAAGTGGGCGAGAAGACGCCGCGGTGAGTGAGCTTCACTCACTCAGTGCCATGGTCAGCAACAAGGGTGCTGGCTGAGCTTCACTCACTAAGCGCCATGGTTAGCAGCAAGGGTGCTGAGTGAGCTTCACTCACTCAGCGCCATGGTCAAAAGCAAGGGCGCTGAGTGAGCTTCACTCACTCAGCGCTATGGTAAGCAGCAAGGGCACTGAGTGAGCTTTACTCACTCAGCGCCATGGTCAGTAGCAAGGGCGCTGAGTGAGCTTCACTCACTCAGCGCCATGGTTAGAAGCAAGGGCGTTGGGTGAGCTCCACTCACTGAACGTCGCGTCCAGCAGTAACAACGTTAAGGTTAGAGGAGCTCCCGCCTAGAGAGGGGCGAGAGCGTTCACCCTCGGTCAGACAGTACCCGCTCTCTACAGAGTCGGCGAGAAGGATTAAACTGGCGAGAAGGCAGGGGCTGGCTCGGCTTGAGACTTTTAACACTTCATTTTAGCTCCCGCCAAATGAAGGCGAGAGGGTTCTCGCATAGAGTTCTCGCCATGTGGGATCAGGGTTCAGGGAAAAATTACTTAATTTCCCTCGGGTGAAATTACCCTTATACCCCCAGGGGCTGTATTTAACACTTTTGAAACAGCGGGATTTGGCTATTGGCAGACCAGCCAGGGGTATTTAAGTAACTTCAGGTTTGCAAAAGGTTATAAATAGACCCATAAGGACTCCTTAAAGAGCAGACTCTTATTTTTTCTATGAATCACTAGTGCTTTCTGAGGAGCTCTGTTGGTACCCTAGTTTGATTTGAGTTTAGTCTTCTCCTTTTGTCCCTTGACCCAAGAAATATCTATGGTCAATGGTTAGTGGTCTAGCTGTAGAGTCCCCGCTTTTCCAGATGAAGAATTTGGTTAAGTAGTTTTTCGTTCGACTATAGTCGAACGTCGCTCGACTATCGTCTATCGGCTGATCAACTATCGTCTATCAGTTGGTCGATGTTCTGTCAGCGTTGATAGCTCGACTATCTGTGGATAAATCGACTATCTGTTTTGTCTTGATAGTTCGACTATCTGTTGATAGGTCGACTATCTGCTTGTCTTTGATAGTTCGACTATCTGTCCTGATAGTTCAACTATCTAATAGCTCGACTATCTGTTGATAGGTCGACTATCTGCTTGTCTTTGATAGTTCGACTATCTGTCCTGATAGTTCAACTATCTGATAGCTCGATTATCAGTTGATAGATCGACTATCTGTGTCGCTTTGATAGTTCGACTATCTGTTGATAGGTCGACTATCTGTGTTGCTTCGATAGTTCGACTATCTGCTTGGATAGCTCAACTATCTGATAGTTCGACTATCTGTGGATAGATCGACTATCTGTTTTGTTTTGATAGTTCGACTATCTGTTGATAGGTCGACTATCTGTTTTCTGGGATAGGTCGACTATCTGCTTGATAGGTCGACTATCTGTTTTCCCTGGGTAGTTCGACTATCTGTTCTGCGTTGATAGTTCGACTATCTGTTGATAGGTCGACTATCGGTTTTGCTTTGATAGTTCGACTATCTGTTGATAGGTCGACTATCTGATAGCTCGACTATCTTCTGATAGTTCGACTATCTGTTGTGATATTTCGACTATCTCCTTCGATAATTCGACTATCTGGATCGTTCGACTATCTGTCCGATAATTCGACGATCTCCGTTCTTCGGTCGACGATCTCCGAAGGTCGTTCGACGTTTTCTGTCTGCCTTTTTATTTTGTATTTATTTATTCTATTTAATAAATCAATATATTATCTGGCATTTTATTTCAGTTGTTTTATGATAATATTTCCAGGCAATATCTGCTCAATCCTTCTGCCTGAGTAAAATCTTTGCTGTCAGTCCTTTATAGCCGTTAGACTGAAAAGTCTTCTTTCTGTTATAAAGAGTTTGTCTCTGATGTGATTTTATTTAGTACCTGTATTATCAGATTGCTTCCTGCAGCTTCCTTGAAAAAGGTTTATCCCTTTTATAGAATATTTTGCTGCAGAGTTTGTTTGTCTTTGTGATATTTGCAGCCCAGGTTTCAAGTTTCAGAAGAAGACAAACAGTTCAAATTGAAAAGAGCCGTTGCTTGTTGCTGCTATAAAAGGAATCCTTTGGAGAAGGATTTCAGCTAGCTAACCAGTTATTCTAAGAGTTATTCAACTAGCATTCAAGCTTTCATCAAGTCCAAGTTTAACTGCTCTCAGCAATCCTCATTCAACTGAGAAGTGTTAAGCTCTTCTTCTCTTCTTCAACCTGAGTTCTCCTGCTTCCAGGAAGTTCAGACTCAGAGTTCTTTTGAAGAAAAAGAAGAAGAAGATAGCTGCTAGAAGATTTCCATTTTATTATTTTATATCTTCTTGTAGTTCTTCCTTCAGTTTTTACTGAAGTGTTTTCTGCACTGAAGCAAGACTTCACCTGGACATTCTTTGAGCCAGGGGGAGCCTTGATTCTTTTGAGCTTTCTAGCTCAGTGCAAGTCTTTGTGCTTCTCTAATCTATTGTAAAATAGAGAAGACATCTTAACCTTCTTTCTCCCTCCTGTACAGGGTTATTAATCCCTTCAAAAGTATCCCTTGGTGGCAGGGCACCTGATCAAAAACCTGTGTTTGGTTTTTAGACACCTGATCAAAAGTCTAAAGGGTTTCTAGATCTACCTGAAACCGATCTTGTGGTGGCAGGGCACCTGATCAAAAACCTGTAGTGGATTCCTACCTTGTTGGTAGAAGAGTGGACGTACCCAAGTTGTTTGGGGAACCACTATAAATTTCTTGTGTCGTCTGTCTTGCTTAATTTAATTCCTGCATTGTGGCTGTGATTAGATATAACTAGGTTGCTAGTTGCTGATTAGGTTTTCCAAGCCTTAACTGTAATTACAGTTAGCTTGTGTTTGTGCACAACACCTGTGTTAGGCTTTAGGGTTATCTCCTTATCTATAATCTTTTCATTCCGCATTTCACTCCAAGGGAGTTGGGTAGACTATTAAGTTTTTGTCTAGTGGAAAATTTGATAACTCTATTCACCCCCCCCTCTAGAGTAGTATCTATCCCTTCACTTTCAATTGGTATCAGAGGGAGGTTGTCTGACTGAATAGGCTAACACCTAAGTCACAAGATCCTGATAGATACCAAAGTTTATAGATATTCACTATCACTATCATGGCCCAATCCAAGGATTATTCTAGCACCAGACCTCCAACATGCAACTTAGCTAAGTTTGGCATCTGGAAGGCAAGGATAAAATTATATATGAATTCTATTGATGAAAGTATCTTTGCTTCTATTTTGTTAGGACCCCCAAGAGCACCTGCTACTGCTACTGCCTCATCATCTGATATGAGTGCAGTGCCTCCTCCAGATTACAATGATGAGTACAAGAAGGCAAAGATAGCAGATGCCAAGGCGATGAACATTCTGGCTCAAACAATGTCTGATGAGGTATTCCAGAAGGTTGCTGACTGCTCTTCAGCAAAAGCTATGTGGGATACACTGAACCAGATTGTAGCTGGTTCAACTGATGAAAGGAAGGACAGAAGGTCCAACCTTATCTCACAATATGAGAACTTCAAGAAAACTGATGCTGAATCAGTTGAAGCCATGTACACAAGGCTCAGCTCAATCATCAATGAGCTGAGGACCCTTGA
This sequence comes from Platanthera zijinensis, assembly GCA_039513925.1. NCBI lineage: Eukaryota > Viridiplantae > Streptophyta > Magnoliopsida > Asparagales > Orchidaceae > Platanthera > Platanthera zijinensis. Next base: position 163,740,270 of record CM077082.1, on the reverse strand, counting down.
CAAGGACATATCATTGACAGAGGTCAATGATAAGATTCTTATGTGCTTCCCTAGCACATGGGATCTAAGGATATGGCCCATCAAGGAAGCCAGAAGTACAACAGAGATCTCAACAGAAGCTCTTCTCAGCAAGCTCAAATCCTTTGAGCAAGTGCTGAAGACAAGGGAGGCAGAAGCTGAAGCAAAGACCCCTACTCCAACAAGAAAAGAGCAAACTCTAGCTCTTAAGGCTGCTGATGCTTCTGAAGGCAGCCAATCCAATGAGGAGCTAATGATATTATTTGCCAAGAGGTTTCTCAAGATGGGGAGAAAGGAATTCAGAAAGAAGTCTTCACGCTATGAAGACAAACCAAGGTTTGACCGTTCACCTGCTAAAGAAACTATCTGTTATGGTTGCAGGAAACCTGGACATATCTTACCAGATTGTCCAGAGGAGAAGAACAAAGATAAGAGGAAAGAAAAGGAACAGCACAGGAAGCACTCCAAGCCATCCTCCTACAAGAACAAGAAGAAGGAGAGAGGTTTCATTGCTGAAACCTGGAGTTATTCTGATGAAGAATCTTCCTCCTCTAGCTCCATTGAGGATGAGGAAGAGAAGAAGGCAAAGGAAGTTTGCCTGATGGCAATAAATGCCTGCAGCAATCATTCAGCTGCAGAGATTTCAGATTCAGAGGAAGAAATGCCAACAGAAGATGAGGTACTATCTTCCTATGACTTCACTTCTGAAGAATTCAAGTTAAATTTTAAATCTTTATGCTTAGACTTAATTAGTTCAGAAAAAGAGATTAAAAAACTTAGACATAGGCTAGCTGAATCAGAAATCATATATACTGAAAATAATAAGTTAAAGGAAGATCTCACTAGGTATAGTGAAGAAATTAAGTTTCTTAAAATAGAGTTAGCTAAGTCTAAAAGGTTAGAGGAATCTCTAAATGGTAGAAGCCTTAAGTTATTAGAAATAACCAGCATGTCTAACACTAGGTCAGGCAATAACAAACTAGGCTTAGGAGCTTCTCCCAATGAACCCCCAGTTATTCTTAAAAATAATCTTTCAACTCCAGTGAACTTCATTTCAGCTAGTGGAATGAAGAACACTGAGCAAGTAAACCAAGTTAATAAAACTTTAAATAAAGCTAAGAGAGAAAAGAGGAAGAAATTTTTTAAAGAAATACAAAAAGCGTCGAACGCCGCTCGACGATCGGAAGCTCAATGGTCAAACGAAGCTCGACGATCTGAGCGCCCATCGTCGAACGTCGATCGACGTTTTCAATATGATTTTCAAAATCATAATCAAACCCGTAGAAACCTAAATGAAAATCGAACCCCTAGGTTTGTTGACCCATCATCTGCATGGAGAATCCCACCTAGGAGATCTCACCCATTAGGTTATCACCCTCAGCCTGCATTTTCATTTATTTCTAGCTTTTCTTATGTGAAAAACAAGGGACCCAAGGTTACCTGGGTCCACAATGTCTAAATGAATGTCTTGCAGGTGAAGGCCTATCCTATCACTCAAAATAAGTGGTATTTGGATAGTGGATGCTCCAAGCATATGACAGGAAATAAAAATCATCTGTCAAAATTCAAAGCTAAGCTCGGCCCAAAGGTTATGTTTGGAGATTCAAGCTGTGGTCAGACAGAAGGCTATGGCAGGATCACAATTGGAGATGTTACTTTCAAGAGAGTTGCATATGTGACAGGACTGAAGCACAATTTGATCTCAGTCAGCCAGCTATGTGATGCTGGCTACCAGGTTTCATTTTCTAACTCTTCTTGTAATATTACTTTAAATAATAATGTTGTTTTAGTAGGCATTAGAATAGGTAATATTTATTTAGTAGATTTCAATTCAACTCATTCTGAAATCTGTTTATTTAATGAAGTAACAATTTATAATAATTCTTTGTGGCATAAGAGGCTTAGTCATGTTAACCTAAAAAATATATCTAGGTTATCTAAACACAACCTTGTTAGAGGTTTACCTTCTTGCCCCTACAAGAAGGAGAGCCTATGCAAGGCTTGTCAGCTAGGCAAGCAAACCAAGAATTCTTTTAAATCAGTAAATAAAAGTGATTCACCTAGAATTTTGTACTTATTACATTTGGACCTTTTTGGCCCAATAAATGTACAGAGCTTAGGAGGGAAGTATTACACCTTAGTAATTGTAGATGACTTCTCTAGGTTCAGTTGGGTGTTCTTTTTGAGAACTAAGGCTGATAACTTCAAAGCCCTACAGACTTTCTATTATGTGTGCAGACTGAGTACTCTACTCATGTGGCCTTGATCAGAAGTGATCATGGTACTGAGTTTGACTCTCTTCTCATGCAAGAATTCTGTGAGAGAGAAGGTATCAAACATAACTTCTCAGCTCCTAGAACTCCCCAACAAAATGGGGTAGTTGAAAGGAAAAATCGAACACTCATTGAAGCTGCTAGTACATTGTTGGCAGATGCTAATATGCCTCTCTCCTATTGGGCAGAAGCTGTTAGTACAACCAATTATGTCTTGAATAGAAGTCTGATACACAAGATTAAGTGTAAAACTCCTTATGAGTTGCTTAAAGGAAAGAAACCTAAAATTAATTATTTTAGAGTATTTGGTTGTGTAGTGTATATTCATAATAACAATAAAGAATACCTTAGAAAATTTGAAGCAAAAGCTTCAATGGGAATTATGCTTGGATATTCCCAAGTAAGCAAAGCTTATAGGGTCTATAACAAATCAACCTGTAAAATTGAAGAATCTGTGCATGTATCTTTTGATGAGTCTCAGATGTTTTACAAGGAGAAGGAAAATTCTCCTTCCTCTAGTTCATTGCAGGTACCTGATGCTACTCAAGAGATTCTTCAACTATCAACTCTTCAGATCACTGAATCAGACAGTGATGAAGACATTGCTGAAGCTATTGTTGGTCCACCAACAGTAGATCAAATTCCTCCTGAGGAATTAATCCCAACTGTTGCTGAAGATCACATCCCACCTGCTGATATTGTCACACTTAGAGATCACCCCACATCTCAAGTGATTGGAGACATATCAGCTGGTGTGCAAACAAGACACAAATTAAGACAGGATGTGATGCACGCTTGTTTCCTCTCACAGGTTGAGCCCCTCACCTTTAAAGATGCTGAGCTAGATCCCCACTGGATCATTGCTATGCAAGAGGAACTCAATCAGTTTGAGAGATATAAAGTTTGGACTTTGGTTCCAAGACCTAAAGGCCAACTAATCATAGGCACCAAGTGGGTGTATAGAAACAAGTTGGATGCAAATGGAATTATTGTAAGGAATAAAGCTAGGCTTGTAGCTCAGGGCTACAGACAGGAGGAAGGTATAGATTATGACCAAACCTTTCTCCTATTGCAAGGCTAGAAGCAATAAGGATCTTCTTGGCCTATGCAGCCTACATGAAGTTTAAGGTCTTTCAAATGGATGTCAAAAGTGCATTCCTGAATGGTGAGCTTAAGGAAGAGGTGTTTGTTGAACAACCACCAGGGTTTGTTTCTTCAACTCAGCCCTCACATGTGTTCAAGTTGCAGAAAGCTCTTTATGGACTAAAGCAAGCACCCAGAGCCTGGTATAAGACTCTAGCTAGTTTCCTTTTAGAGCACAACTTTACTAGGGGAGTAGTTGATAGAACCCTTTTCGTCAAGCACCACAAGGACACAATCCTGTTAGTTCAAGTGTATGTGGATGATATTATATTTGGCTCCACTGATCCCAAACTTTGCAAAAGGTTTTCTGACCTGATGCACTCTAAGTTTGAGATGAGTAGTATGGGTGTGCTGTCTTACTTTCTTGGTCTCCAAGTTAAGCAAGACGTTGATGGCATCTTCATCTCCCAATCCAAATATGCCAAGGAATTGGTAAAGAAATTTGGGATGGCTGATGCTTCAGCAATGCCTACACCTATGGCTACTAATGTAGTTATTGATTCTGATGATCACGGCAAGCCAGTTGATCAAAATAATTATAGGGCCATTGTTGGTTCCCTATTATATTTAACTGCAAGTAGGCCAGATATAATGTTTGCAACATGCCTTTATGCTAGATTCCAGGTCAACCCCAAGGAATCTCATCTGATTCTTCTAAAGAGAATCTTGAGATACCTGAAGGGATGTCCAAATCTAGGACTTTGGTACCCAGCAGAATCAGAATTTGAGTTAATTGGATACTCTGACTCTGACTATGCTGGTTGCAGAGTTGACAGGAAAAGCACCTCAGGAACTTGTCAGTTCCTGGGAGAGAGATTGGTCTCTTGGTTCTGTAAGAAGCAGGCTTCTGTCTCAACTTCAACTGCAGAGGCTGAATATATAGCAGCTGCCAGTTGTTGTTCACAGATCCTATGGATTCAAAACAAGCTCGTGGATTATGGTTACTCACAAAAGAACACCAAAATCATGTGTGATAGTACCAGTGCTATCTCAATTGCACAAAATCCAGTGCACCACTCTAGAACGAAGCACATTGAGATTCGGCACCATTTCCTGAGAGATTGTGTGGAAAAGAATAAGATTTGTCTTGAGTTCATATCCACTGAGTTTCAGAGAGGTGATATATTCACCAAGCCCTTAGATGAACAGAAACATCTGTTCTTTTTAGTTCAACTAGGCATGATCAATGGAAGAGACTAAGTGTGACTATATCTGCCAATGTTGAAACTTGTTTGAAGATCGTCGAACGATCCTCGAAGATCGTCGAACGGATCAAGCCTATCGTCGACCTCTAGTTAATGATAGATTATCTGTTTGAAGATCGTCGACCGGCGTTCAAAGATCGTCGAATAGGTCGAGCTCATCGTCGATCTCTGGATGACGACAGCTTGTTGTTTGAGAAGCCAGAAATAGTCGAACGATTGCTCGACTACTCTGCTTCTGGACCGATCGTCGATCTCTGGATGATGACAGCTTGTTGTTTGAGAAGCCAGAAATAGTCGAACGATTGCTCGACTACTCTGCTTCTGGACCGATCGTCGAACGACCGTTCGACCATCGTCTCCAGTATCTTTTAAATAGATCGACTATCTCCGGTCTAATATAAAACCGATAGTCGGCCTAGGTTAAAAGATCTTTGCTTTTATCGTCGACGGAGAGCGTCCTTTCGCATTTCGTCTTCCCGCTTGCTCCGTGTCTTGCGATTCTCTGCTGTTTCGTCTTCTTCGTTCCTCTCACGCTTTCTCCAGCTCCTTCAATGGCGATTTCTCCAGCATTGCTCGCAGTTGTGAAGTTTGATGCAGGTTTCAGAGTCGACTTCGATGCCTTCAGCTGTTGTGAATCAGGGATTGTGGAAATCCTCCAGTTATGCAGGATCAAGGGTTAGAAAGACTAATGTCTACAAGGATTAAGTTAAACATCCCAGAGATAAAGGAATGGGCATTTACTTCATCTTCTACTGAAGATTCAATGACAGAACAATTGGCGGAGAAGAGGTAATCTTGACTCCCGCCGTTCTGACTGATTTATTTGGATTGATAAATGGTGAAGAAGAATTTGAGCAAGATGCTCCAGAGTTCGGAAAAATGTTGTTAGAGCTGGGACATGCCGAAGGCATTCCCTCCAAGCTCCTCAAGGTGAATTTTCCCTTCAAGATCAAGTTCCTTGCAAAAATAGTTGGAAAAGTGCTTCTAGGAAAGCACTCCGCCCATGACAACATTACTAGACAACAATTTGCACTGATGTGTGCAATTGTAAATCAGAAAAGGATTAATTGGGCAGGGGTTTTGTTCGATTTGATAAGGAAGAAGAACAGTAAGAAAGAGGTTACCCTCGGAAGGGTTATTGGGATTTTTCTGAAGGAAAGATATCCCCAGCTACTGATTTCAACTGCTACAACCATTAATGCCAGCAAGAAGATGGATCCGAACTTGTTCTCCAAGTGGAAGAGGACCTTCTTGAAGCCCGCTCTCACAGGGGTTGCTCCAGCGGCATCCGAGAGCACAAGGACTGATTCAGTCACTCCTCACCCTCTAGAAGCTGGCTCAGCTCATCCTTCTCTTCCATCATCTTCTTCTGCTCTGCAGTCTACTTCAGTTGAAGTTCCATCAACTTCAGCTGAAGTACGACTTTCTGCTTTTCCTGTTCGAGATACAACCACGGTTGTTATTCCTTCTCCTCCTGCATCTCCTATACCATCTCATCTGGCGGGGACATCTCAACCCAGTTTTGATTTATTGGCTTCTGAAATATCTTCTCCAGTTCATTCTCCCATTCCATCTCCTCCTCCATCTCCACATCATTCTCCTTCTCCATCTCCTGTTCGTTCTTCGGTTCAACAGGAATACATTCCTCCTGCTGATCTTCCATCATCTGCAGTTCCCCCACATTCTTTTGAAATAACCCCAGCATTCATATCCAGCATCTTGGAGCTGATTACCCATTCAATCAAAATCATGATTGAAGAGGCAATTGCTCCACTTGCTTCCTCCATTGCTTCTTTGTCTGATGCCATCAAAACTCTCTCCAACTCTGCTGAGCCCTCTTCATCCAGGGGCCTGATTTCAGTTCTCACTGAAATCAGGCAGGGGGAGATGTTCAATGAAGATGTCTCTGAGCAGCTCCCAGCCTCCCCTCCAGCAGCTCAATTTGCAGTATCAGAAAAAGTAGCAGAAGTTTCAGCTCCTCCTCCATCTGACAAAGAGAAAGAAATATCTGATGCAATAATGTTGTCTGAGTTTGTTGTAAAAGTTTATCTGGAAGAAGCCTCAACTCCTTTTGTTGCTCAATTCCTAGAAGGAATTATTACATCCTATCTAGATGAATCCTGGGAGTTGGTAAAGTATGAAGGTAATGCACTCATCCGTTTTATTGACGAGTCAACTGATTTGCTAGTTTGTGAATACCTAGAAGGGATGTTTTTAGCTTATATAGTAGATTTGTGTTCATGAATCTACAGATTATATTAAAGAAGATATAGCTGCTCAAGTAGAAGTAGTTGTTCGAGAATCTGTTTCAGATGTTTTAGTTGCTCCAGATGTCATAATGACAGTATCAGAACCCTCTCCAGAAGTTCCAGCTGATCGTTTGCCTGCTGCTCAAGATACTGAGTCTGCTCAACCAGCTCAGTCAGATGTGCAAATAGATCCAGAATTGGATCTTTTCTTAGCTGATATAGAAGATGTTGAATCTAAAAGTCAAGATGAAAAGACCCTAGTACTGAGTTTAGAAGAAGAGAAAGCAAGAGCTGCCTGGCAGCAAAGAGTATAAGACATTTTGAAAGAGAAAGAAAAAGTTTTGCAAGATGAAAAATCTACTGTATGGGATGACTCTCCAGGACCTGATCTGGATTCTCTTCTGGCTCAGGATGCCATGGAAGAAGAAAAAGAGAAAGCTGCTCTGAAAGCAAAGGAGAAGGCTGTATCAGAAGCCTATGACCCTTATGATCATCCTCCCTCATCTCATTCTGAAGATGAAGATGATTCAGATATGTCTGAGGACTCTAAGAAAAAGAAAGCTGCAAAGAGAAAAAGGAAAGCTGTTGCTCCTCCTCCTCCCAATCGAGACAATGATACTCCCTATTACATATTGAAAGGGATTGACCCTAAGTCGAAAGACATCCAGCAGTGGATGTGGTTTTCCAAGAACCAGCAAAAGGAGAGAAAGAAATCTAAGAGATATGATAGTCTTGCTCCCAGATGGACTCCTAGAGGTCCTCCTCCTCCACCTCCCGGTGCAGGAGCCTATGGCAATTTATCTGCCAATCCATCTGCTCCATCTGCAAAATCTGCTCCTTCTCAGCCTCATTCAAGGAAAAGATCTCAAAGCCACCAAGGCAAATCATATACTAGTACTCAAAGGCATGATACTGAGGTTAAAGAGCAAGTAAAGGAGGTTGTATATCAAAAGCCAACATTTTCACCTCCTCCTTCTCCCAAGAAAAAGGTTTCTCCTGCTATACCAGTTCATGTTGCTAAGGATATTTCAAAAGGTAAAAGAACTGTTTTCTCTGAAAAATCCAGTAAAAAGTTTGCTGAGTTTGCTCCTCCACCATCTTTAGTTATTCAAGAAGTTAAAGATACAGCTGAAAGTTTATTAGATTTATCTGTTAAGTTTAAAACTGTGAAGCCAATTGATACATCATCTGAAAATGTGTATGAAAGCCAAGAGTTAGATCCTTATTTCAGGATGGCTCGATTTCTAGAACTTGTTGGATCAACTCAGATAAAGAAAGCTAAAGCTGAAGGAAAGGACTCTGCAGGACTTTCTACAATGTCAAAGTTCAGAATGAAGGAACTCGATAAAATCCAGGTTAGTCCTGAAGTTTTTGATCCTTCTATATATATGGAAAAGCACCCAGAAGCAGTTGTTCCAAGGGCTGCAGAACTGAAGATTATTGGCGTGCAAGATTTGAAGATGTCTAAGAAAAAAGCCATTGATCCCTTGCGGAAAGTTTCTTTTGTTCCTAGCTCTTCTGATCCCAAGTCTGATTTTGTAGACTCTTAATTTTGATTGACTACTGTTATATATATCTGACTGATTGTTAATTGCTAGTTAATTGTTATCTATTTCCTGTATTGATTTTATTGTTCTATACCTAGTTCTGTGTTTTAGTTTTTGAGAGACTTAACTCAAATAGGGGGAGATTGTTGGTACCATAGTTTGATTTGAGTTTAGTCTTCTCCTTTTGTCCCTTGACCCAAGAAATATCTATGGTCAATGGTTAGTGGTCTAACTGTAGAGTCCCCGCTTTTCCAGATGAAGAATTTGGTTAAGTAGTTTTTCGTTCGACTATAGTCGAACGTCGCTCGACTATCGTCTATCGGCTGATCGACGATCGTCTATCAGTTGGTCGACGTTCTGTCTGCGTTGATAGCTCGACTATCTGTGGATAGATCGACTATCTGTTTTGTCTTGATAGTTCGACTATCTGTTGATAGGTCGACTATCTGCTTGTCTTTGATAGTTCGACTATCTGTCCTGATAGTTAAACTATCTGATAGCTCGACTATCTGTTGATAGGTCGACTATCTGCTTGTCTTTGATAGTTCGACTATCTGTCCTGATAGTTCAACTATCTGATAGCTCGACTATCTGTTGATAGATCGACTATCTATGTCGCTTTGATAGTTCGACTATCTGTTGATAGGTCGACTATCTCTGTTGCTTCGATAGTTCGACTATCTGCTTGGATAGCTCAACTATCTGATAGTTCGACTATCTGTGGATAGATCGACTATCTGTTTTGTTTTGATAGTTCAACTATCTGTTGATAGGTCGACTATCTGTTTTCTGGGATAGGTCGACTATCTGCTTGATAGGTCGACTATCCGTTTTCCCTGGGTAGTTCGACTATCTGTTGATAGTTCGACTATCTGTTCTGCGTTGATAGTTCGACTATCTGTTGATAGGTCGACTATAGGTTTTGCTTTGATAGTTCGACTATCTGTTGATAGGTCGACTATCTGATAGCTCGACTATCTTCTGATAGTTCGACTATCTGTTATGATAGTTCGACTATCTCCTTCGATAGTTCGACAATCTGGATCGTTCGACTATCTGTCCGATAGTTCGACGATCTCCGTTCTTCGGTCGACGATCTCCGAAGGTCGTTCGACATTTTCTGTCTGCCTTTTTATTTTGTATTTATTTATTCTATTTAATAAATCAATATATTATCTGGCATTTTATTTCAGTTGTTTTATGATAATATTTCCAGGCAATATCTGCTCCATCCTTCTGCCTGAGTAAAATCTTTTCAGATAAAGTTATTTGTCTTATTAGTTGACAGTGTATTTTACTTTATCTGCTGTCAGTCTTTTATAGCCGTTAGACTGAAAAGTCTTCTTTCTGTTATAAAGAGTTTGTCTCTGATGAGATTTTATTTAGTACCTGTATTATCAGATTGCTTCCTGCAGCTTCCTTGAAAAAGGTTTATCCCTTTTATTGAATATTTTGCTGCAGAGTTTGTTTGTCTTTGTGATATTTGCAGCCCAGGTTTCAAGTTTCAGAAGAAGACAAACAGTTCAAATTGAAAAGAGCCGTTGCTTGTTGCTGCTATAAAAGGAATCCTTTGGAGAAGGATTTCAGCTAGCTAACCAGTTATTCTAAGAGTTATTCAACTAGCATTCAAGCTTTCATCAAGTCCAAGTTTAACTGCTCTCAGCAATCCTCATTCAACTGAGAAGTGTTAAGCTCTTCTGCTCTTCTTCATCCTGAGTTCTCCTGCTTCCAGGAAGTTCAGACTCAGAGTTCTTTTGAAGAAGAAGAAGAAGATAGCTGCTAGAAGATTTCCATTTTATTATTTTATATCTTCTTGTAGTTCTTCCATCAGTTTTTACTGAAGTGTTTTCTGCACTGAAGCAAGACTTCACCTGGACATTCTTTGAGCCAGGGGGAGCCTTGATTCTTTTGAGCTTTCTAGCTCAGTGCAAGTCTTTGTGCTTCTCTAATCTATTGTAAAATAGAGAAGACATCTTAACCTTCTTTCCCCCTCCTGTACAGGGTTATTACTCCCTTCAAAAGTATCCCTTGGTGGCAGGGCACCTGATCAAAAACCTGTGTTTGGTTTTTAGACACCTGATCAAAAGTCTAAAGGGTTTCTAGATCTACCTGAAGCAGATCTTGTGGTGGCAGGGCACCTGATCAAAAACCTGTAGTGGATTCCTACCTTGTTTGTATTAGAGTGGACGTACCCAAGTTGTTTGGGGAACCACTATAAATTCCTTGTATCGTCTGGCTTGCTTAATTTAATTCCTGCATTGTGGCTGTGATTAGATATAACTAGGTTGTTAGTTGCTGATTAGGTTTTCTAAGCCTTAACTGTAATTACTGTTAGCTTGTGTTTGTGCACAACACCTGTGTTAGGCTTTAGGGTTATCTCCTTATCTAAAATCTTTTCATTCCGCATTTCACTCCAAGGGAGTTGGGTAGACTATTAAGTTTTTGTCTAGTGCAAAATTTGATAACTCTATTCACCCCCCTCTAGAGTAGTATCTATCCCTTCACTTTCAAGCTCCTAGCCTAGCTTTTGGCTTTGGAGGGGAATCTCTCAGAGATCTTCCGGGTGTGAGGTGGGATCTCCCTGCTGAGGCTTTGGGTCAGTCCCAGGTCGGTGCTACCAGTCAGGGGCGGGGCTTGAGAGAAGTAGGTGTTGACTGCACCCCTATTTTTAACATTGGTTGAGGTCAATTTTGGCTCCAACAGTTCTGGTGCGGTGAGCGTGGAAGGCAGCAAGTACAAGAAAGCCTTGAGTTTGGTCCCATGACTGGAGGTGAAGGTGAATGATCTGGCTTAGGAGGATCCCCCACCCGGGGGGGAAGAAGCAACAAGGAAGATGCTAGAGGATTTCTTTTTCTGGACCGTCATCATTTATTTCTGAGGTGTAGAGACATCTTTGGACAACACTCTATCCCACCTAGACAGTATTCTTAAGTCCATTCTCCTCATATGATTTATCTTAGTACCAGACTTCTGGGTCAGTGTTTCTGGAATAGAAGTAGTTAGATAGAGGCTAAGTATTCTACCCAGATTGGGCTTCTTAATCCCTTCCTTAATTTTCTCAAACATCACTGAAGCCCAATCAGTCTTTACTTTGAATATAATTCTGGTCATGAGACTGAACATGTAGGCCGAGATCCTATCATGTCCTCAAGGTTTACATAATATTACCTTTCCTAGAATTTCTGAAAGGAATTTACCTTGGGAGTTCATTCCCTTCTGTTTCATTGCTGCTCCAATCTTTGTGGATGGTGATAAGCCATACCAGTTTAGTGCACTAGCTATCATTGATGAATCTAGTTCATCTTCTTGTTTTATTTTGGGAAAATGTAGGATCTTACTGAGACGTTTGATTGTGACCTTGACCTTCCGTCCTTGAACTGTGGATTTGATTTTGGTGCAAGTTGAGTCTAGAGAAGCATACAAGTAGAACTCAAGAACTTCTTTCTTCCATATTCTGGTTGGTTCGAATACCTGATATTCTAATCCATCCATTGTGATTAGATTAATTACCTCCTTGATTTCCTGATTCGCATCACCAAAAGCTTATCGAACCAGCTCATAACCCTCATTGATGTTCTCTTCCATATTTGGCGCCATTTTTGTTCGTTCTTAATCGTACATTCAACAGGATTTTGCTCTCTCCTATTTATAGGATTCTAAGAAATGGAAGACCAAAAGACGCGCCTAAACTTAGAATCTTATATGTTGACACTTAGATGCTAGTGTCGACACAGAATACTTAGGTCACGACGGAGAATTTAAAGTCTCAACAGCGCTGTGTCGACACAGACTTTTTGTGTCGACACAAAGTTTATAGCTGCGTCTACACAGAGTTTTATTTTGTTGACACAACTAGTTGATAGTGTCAACACATGCCTTGTAGTGTCGACACAGATTTTATAACTTAGCCAAAATTTACAGATTTTCTAGAAACCTAGAAATTTTATATACCTTTTGATTTTCTTGATTTATCAGATTATTCCAGGTTCAACATACCTAAGCAATTGAATCTAGTTTCATCCAGAGGTTTGGTGAACATGTCAGCAATTTGATTATTAGTGTTGACAAATTCTAAACTTATGTCATCTTTTTAAACTTGATCTCTAATGAAATTAAACCTGATTTCTATGTGCTTAGTTTTGCTATGTGAAACAGGATATGACACTAGTAGAGTCACAATAAAAGGGAGTTCTACTTACCTTGATGTCATAGTCTTCAAGTTGATGTTGTATCCATAACAGCTGAGCACAGCAACTGCCTGCAGCTAAATATTCTAACTCAGCAGTGGATATAGCCATACTTGTCTAATTTTTCGCTACTCCATGACACCAATTTTCCACCTAGGAACAGACATGTGCCAGTGGTTCTTTTTCTATCTTCTTTGCATCCTGCAAAGTCTTTATCTGAATAACCTATTAGTAGAAAATCTCTATTCTTAGGATAACAAAGGCCAAGATTTGGCATGCCCTTAAGATATCTCAAAATTCTCTTGATAGCAAAATAATGATATTATTTTGGGCAAGCTTAATACCCAGCACAGACACATGTAGCGTACATGATGTCTGGTCTACTAGCAATCAATTAAAGAAGGTAGCCAATTATCACTCTATATAAAGACTCATCTACAGGTTTTCCTTCCTTATCTTTGCCTATAAGCATAATTGACCCCATTAGAGTTCTCATGGTGGAGGCTGACTCCATGCCATATTTCTTAATTAACTCCTTGGTGAACTTAGACTGGGATATGGACAAGCCATCATCAGTCTGTCTTACTTGGAGTCCCAAGAAGAATTTCAGCTCACCAATGCTGCTCATCTAAAACTTCCCTTGCATAAGTTTGACAATCTTTCTACAAAGGTTGTTTTCAGTTGATCCAAAGATAATGTCATCAACATATATTTGGACTAGGATGATCTTGTCTTTTTATTCCCTTAGGAATAGAGTTGTGTTTATTTTCCCCCTTGAGAACTTTTTCTCAATAAGGAAAGTAGAAAGAGTTTCATACCAAGCCCTAGGAGCTTGTTTCAATCCATATAGAGCTTTCTTAAGCCTATAAACATAGTTAGAAAAAAGAGGATCTACAAAACCTAAAGTTTGTTCAACATAAACTTCCTCTTTTAAGTCACCATTCAGAAATGCTGACTTTACATCCATCTAGAAACCTTGAACCCTTGGTAAGATGCATAGGCAAGGAATAGCATTATTGCTTCCAGCCTTGCCACATGGGAAAATGTCTGGTCAAAGTCTATTCATTCTTCCTGCCTGTAGCCTTTTGCTACCAGTCTGGCTTTGTTCTTAACTATAATGCCATTTTTATCTAACTTGTTCCTATAGATCCCCTTAGTCCCTATGACATTGTGAATCTTTGGTTTAGGGACCATCTTCCAGACTTTACATCTTTTGAATTCATTCGTCTCTTCCTGCATGACATCAACTAAGTTTGGGTCTTGTATGGCCTCTTTAAATTTCTTGGGTTCAATTTAGTACAAGAAGCATGAACATAGAACTGTGTTCATGTTATTGCTTCTGGTCAGAACACCATGTCTTTCATCACCAATGATTTGGTGTACTGGATGATCCCTTAGATGTTTATTAACTGGAGGCAGTCTGTCCACATCTTGATTTTCTTCATTCTCCCCACCAAGCTGTACTTCATTGTCTTCATCATCAGCTTGTGGGTGTTATACTCCCCCTGGACAGCATCCATCATTTTCAACATCATGTCTTGCAAGTTGGTCTTCACTGATGGTTAGCTTGTCTGTCTTTTCCTTCAAACCTGTAGAGCTAGAAGAAGTGCTAGATAGCTCACAGTTGATTAGCTTAGATTTATCAAAGACTATATGGATAGATTCTTCTACATCTTGAGTAGTCAAGTTTTAGACCCTTTATGCCTTACTATTATTGTTGTACCCAATAAATATCCCTTCTTGGGACTTCGCAACAAACTTAGTTAAATAAGACTTTCCATTGTTAAGTACATAACACTTGCTACCAAAGATCCTAAAGTAGGATAAGTTTGGTTTTCTGCCCTTCAGAATCTCATAGGGAGTCTTCTTGTGGGTTTTGTTGATGGAATCTCTTTTGAGAACATGACAAGCAGTGTTTACTGCCTCATCCCAAAAATATTCTAGGAGAGATGTGTCACTTAGTAGTGTTCTACCAGCCTCAATAAGTGTTATATTTTTCATTTTAGCAATTCTATTTTGCTGGGGAGTTCTTGGTGTTGAGAATTCTTGATGAATCTCAAGTTCTTCACAAAACTTTGTCATGCATTCAGATTGAAACTCAGTCCCATGATCACTGATGAGTTGTAAATATACCTATATTTTCGTATTTTATTTAAGTCATTTTTGTTTATTTTTATATTTTTTAGTTTGTTTTATTTAATAAATTGTTTCTTTTTTGTAATTTTTTATTTCTAACTTAACTTTTTTGTTTTCTGAAATTTTTCAGGAAAACTTAATTTTCAGCCCTGTCACGCCCGTGACCATGCCCGACACGGGCGTGTCAGGCTCTCAAACGCAATCAGCAAGTCAAAACGCAACAATTTCACTGTTCCAAGCCCGACACGCCCAACGTCACGCCCGTGTCAAAGCTCATCACGCCCATGTCGAGACAGACACGCAACGCTTAGTCAAACAGTCAACGCTGCCGACATCAGGATGCCAGCTGTCCGGGTCACGCCACCTATCACGCCCGTGACAATTGTGTCATGCTCGTGTCCGCCACGAGGGCTGCCCCGAAGTCAAAGCTCACGTCAAATCCCCAGATCCAGCTCCCCGTCACGCCCTAGTCATGCCCGTGACTGACACCTGTCACGCCCGTGACCTGGGGCGTGACCGCCACGTTTTCAGCCGAAGTCAACTTTCCAGTCAAATCACCGATCAGCTCATGAACAGTACTGACACGCCCCCCTGTCACGCCCGTGACCTAGGGCGTGACCAACCCGAAATTTTGCCTATAAAAGGGTAGCTGCTGTATGAGATTTCTGTCCACTTTTTGGTCCATTTTGCTAAGGTGTTATGCTGCCCAAATATATTCCAAATGCTATGTAAGGGAAATTTCTCCCTCTCTCCTTAGTTTTTATTATTTTTTGTGTCTTGTAACTTGTTCTTTTAATTAATAAAACGTGTTTTTCTTCTCTTTATACGTGTTTGGAATGGATCTAAGCAACTCTCCCTTTAGCAATCTTATTTCTTTTCTTTTATGTTTTATGTTTTCTTCATTTATAAGCCTTTTAACATAGCTTAGTTTAGGATTTTCCGCACTTTCTAGCCGTTGTAATGTCCATTTTATTTTCATTTTCCGCACCCGTTTAGCTTTAGTTTATTTTTATTTTCACTTTTTATGCATTTCTACCGCATTCTAGCGGTAGAAATGCAGTCGTTTTAATTTTCCGAGCACTTAGCTTTTCGTTTTAATTTTCCAAACTTTTTGTCCGGTTAATTTTTATTTGCACTTTTTATGCATTTCTACCGCATTTTAGCGGTAGAAATGCAGTTGTTTTAATTTTTCAGTAACTTTGTTTTTCTTATTTTTGCAAGTGTGCGTGCGTGTATGAGTTAGATTTTATTGCATTATTTCAATTTCTGTAGAGTGTGTGCGTATGCATTTATTTCCGCCTACTCGTTAAGAGTTAAATGGCGCTCTGCTTTCATTTTCCGCCCACTCGTTTGAGTGGGACTTGTCTTTTTACTGCTTTCATTTTCTTCCTACTCATTTGAGTAGAAAAACATAGAGTGCGTGCGTGTGTTTTCTTTCAAGTAGAGTGCGTGAGTGCGTTTCATTTCTGTAGTGTGTGTGTGTGTGTGTGTATGAGTATAAATTTACCCCCGCCCACTCGCTCGAGCCGGGATTCGCATTTACTGCTTTCTTCAGTCCTACTCGTTTGAGTAGGACTTGCAATTTTCAGCTTTCTTCCTGCTTTCTTACTGCTTTCTTTTATCGCTTTCTAGCGTAAGTGCCCCCATTCCGATGAGTGGCTAACCGCCCTTAGCCCTCAATATCGAAGAGCATTGGGACAGATAAAGTAGCTTTAAATAATTAAAGGACCTATTTTCCATTTAATTAAATTTCTTAAGGTTTGCCCCGGGTTAACGACGCGTAGGACCGCATATCGATGTGCGGGCACTATTTCCGTTATCGATACGCAACGTCGAGAGGCCGCACATATGGACCGATCACCCTTGGGTAAAGAGAGCTCCGCGCTAACCCTCGAGAGAGGAGGCGCGTGACTCTACCGGATTGTGTTCCCCACCCAATAGCGGGGTTCTCAGCATAATGCGGGCGTTAAGAGGAATCCTTCGTCGGTCTAACGATCGGTCGAATAGTCTTAGCGTTCAGGTGAGCGATATCCCTAGACCAAGGTGAGCTCATATCTAAGGAACCTCCACGGCCGAGTCTCCGCCTTAATTAAATTGAAATTTAGGATCTCTTTTTATTAAAAGTTTACTTTAGTTCAATTCTCTTTTTGATAGCGTCACGCTAAGTTGGTCATCAGACTTCCGCACTTATTTACTGCATTTTTCCTGCTTTCTTTTTATGCTTTATTATTATTATGCACTCTATATAATTTTCTATGCCATTTTCCTTTTTTATATAAAACCTAAAATATTATCGGTAGATTAATAGGCTTTCAGGGAAAGAGTAGATATAGCTAAGCCGGCCCCGAGAACAATACGACCCCGATATTCCACACCGGAATATCCTGTACAACACGCGATAGGTGCACTTGCCTCCCTCTCGTTAAAACTCGGTTTATAACAAAATAAAACGCTCTTCTTTTTCTAAATAAAAACCTCCACTTTCACACTTAAATAAGAGCCGGCATTTTAACCATCAATCACTTCTAATCTTAGCCACAGAACGGTTTAGTTCATTATGTATTTGCTTAACAAATGTTTGGAAGATAGCTGGATTTTTCATATTTCTTACTTAGAAAGAATACCCAGGCAAATCTGGAAAAGTCATCAACAACCATAAAGGTATAGACTTTCCTACCTAGACTATGAACTGGCATAGTACCAAATAGATCCATATGTAGGAGGTATAAACACCTCAATGAATCTTTGGTATCAATACTTTGGAAGGAAGTCTTGGCCTGTTTGTCCTTTTGACAAGATGAACATACGCCCTCCTTAATGTACTGGACCTGAGTACAATTCCTCACTAACTCTTTACTAAAGAGTTGACCTTTAGTCCTGTAGTTAAGGTAAGCAAGCCTCTTGTGCCATTTGACAAAATGAGTAGCTTTCTCATCTATAACTAGGCAAACAGGAGAATCTTTATTTTCACACACAAAATTTATACAATAGACATTTCCTTTTCTATAGCCTGTCAAGATAACCTCTTGGTTACTTGACCTTCTAATCTGACACCCATTCTTAATAAAAGAAGTGTCATAACCAAGATCACTTAGTCGACTTATGCTTATTAGGTTATGTTTTAAACCTTTCACATATGCCACTTGAGTGATAGTGATTGAGCTATTAGAAATTTTACCAAAACCTTTGATTACTCCCTTTTCTTATCCACCAAAGATAACTTTGGGTCCATACAATGTGAGAGTAAATTCCTTTGCATACTTCTAGTTCCAGTCATGTGCCTGGAACATCCACTGTCCTAGTACCATATTCAGGTATGGTCACTTGGACTCACGTGCATCAAATAAAATTACCTAACCTTAGAGCCCCAATAGTTATTAGGTCCTAGGTTCACGTTAGATTGAAATTTGGCATGCTTGCCTGCAGCCTTTCTGACAGGTAAGCTAGCATTTTTATGGACACTAGTATAGTGCCAACAATCAATGGCATAGTCGCCCACTTTGCCACAACACCAACACTCATATCTGTTGTATCTTCTTTTAAGTACAGGCTTAACAACATTGCTATCAGCAGTCCTCAATTCTATAGGAACAACAGTCTTTTTATTAAGTGTTGGGGCTGGTGCTTCAAATACAGATGATTCCTGAAGAACATGGTGTGTTTGCTCATGGGCTGCCCTATTGGCATTTGCACCCTTGCCATCCTGATCACCATGCTCACAGTGACCATGTGTGATGTCATGGTCATACCTGTTAGTAGGTTGCATCACTTTCCTAAAAGGAATAGCGGGTTCGGAAGTTAGTGGCTAAATTGGGGCTTTGCCTTTTCTTTTGGAATTAGCTGCCCGTGTTCTTCCCTTGAAGCCCAATCCTTCTTTACCCTTTTGAGCAATGAAGTTATCAATTAAGGGTAAGACTGACTTTGGCTTTGAGAATTTAGCCACAAGATCACTCTCTTGTTGAAGTCTGACTTCAAGATTCTTGATGTGATTATTTGTGAAGGTAATTATTTCCATCTAAATGAGTGTGATTTTTTTCAGTTGGCTTACTTCCTTCAATTTCAGATCCAACACTTTTGCTGACTCTGAAGCAGCTAACTTGAAAGAGGCAATTTCCTTAGCCTGCTTTTTGGCAAGGATTCTGCTTTTCTTAAAAGCTAGCAACAGATCACCATACTTATCAATTAGTTGATCCACATACCCTTTAGACGCAGAATCATCCTCAACTCATGATGCTAATGATTCTGATTCTGGTCTAGTATTATAATAAGTAACTGAAGATAGATTGTATACCTTACTAGGACCAGGTTGATCCTGGCACTGATCTTCCTCAGACAGAGCCATCAACCCTCTATAATGATGATCTTCAATCCCATTTATAGAGTCCAACATTTGCAAGAATTCAGTCTCTACAGAATCTTCTTCAGTAGTGAACAATCCAATATAGGCTTCAGCTTCAGCCTCTTCTCCAGATTCTGATGATGAGGAGTCAGTCCAACTCTTCTACTTCTTGGCAACAAAGGATCTCTCCTTCTTGCCCTTATTTTTATGCTTCTTCTTGACATTAGATTCCTTTCTTTTATCAGGGCAGTCAGCTATGATATGTCCAGACCTGTTGTAACAATATCAAACAATCTTAGAAGAAGTTAGTTTGCTTGGTTTAATTCCATACCTGTCTTCCTTAGAAGTTTCTTCTTCTGGTAGTAGTCATCCTTGGAATGAGAGGAGGATGGATTTGTTCTCCACTATTTTTTCCTCGTGAATCTTTGGAATTGCATTGTGAAGGCAACAAATTCTTCATCAGAATTGGTGCTGTTTTATTTGTTGTTGTCAGAATTATCTGAGTTAACTTTAGTAGATTTCCTAGGAGGAGATGGAGACATCCTCCTGTCCTTATTTATGGCTTCAACCTTGAGGGCCACAGATTTTTCTTTGTACTCAGACCTATAAATTTTCTCCTCCTCCTTTCTATCCATAAGCTGCATCTTATATGATAGCAATTTTCCAAATAGGGTTGGAGGAGATGTATCTGCAAGTTTGGCCACTTCCCTGATGGCACATATCTTTGTATCCCAATCCTTGGTTAGTGATCTGAGAAACTTATCATTGAGCTCTTATGTGCTGAAGACTCTTCCATAGGTCATCAGCTCATTAACTATTTTGAAAAACTTTTTATAGCACTCAGTTATGGTATCTGTTTTGGTTTGTTTAAAACTTTCATATTCTAGATTTAGCATAGAATTTCTATCCTCTCTTACTTCTTCTGTCCCGTCCATGTAGACATTCAAAGTGTCCCACATCTCCTTGGAGGTTTTGCAATGAACCAACTTTGTAAAGTTGAGTCATCTATTGCACTAACTGTAATGTTTTGTGCTCTCTTCTCCATAGTGCTAAGATGATCTCATCCTTAGTCATTTCAGAGTAACTTTTTGGAGTCTTGAGGTTAGCATCAATAACTGAAATATTCATAGGAATGAATGGCCCTTCTTGAACTGTGATGTAGATTCTTGGGTCAATGCTTCCATTAATAATCTAACTCTCTCTTTCCATATGCCAAAGATTTACTTTCTATATATGGGAATCTTCATGGATCTAATTTACTTGTCATTTTCACCTGAACCCAATTTGGCTAACTGATAACTACCTTGGAGATCAACTCAGACTGTTAAGTCTATTCTTGAGCTACCTCTCTCTGATACCACTTGAAAGAATTGGTTTCTAGATACCCTAAACACCTTGAGGGGGGGGGTGAATAGGTTCAATTCTTATTTTAATTTGACAGATAAAATATATCACAGTTATATAAACTATGCTTCAGCTATCACAGTACAGATCTAAACAAACACAGCCAACACAGCATACACATAGATTTATAGTGGTTCTCCAAGTGATGGGTACATCCAGTTTCCCCCTTCGCTTATCTAGCAATATACTAGATTCGGGTCTAACTTCCTTCTTTCTTCTCAGATCCTCAGATCTTACAACTCAGAACTAAAAATTGTTCCTACAGCTCAGACTTCAGCAAGTCCGAGAACTCAGATTCTTTCAGAGAATTCTACCTCAGAGTGAGTCCACACTCCTAAAGTCAGGCCAACAAGCCCTACCTCATTCCTTATAACTAGGCCTACAACTCAAATCACAAAGATCCTACCTCAGATCTATAAAACATCTTACAAAATAGATTGAGAGAATGATTATTTCTTCACTCGAAAAGAAATGGATGAAGACTTCTTGATCAGATCTGGAATGACCTAACGAATTGAGATCCAACCTTTCTTTGCTTCTTCAAAGCTTCTTGAATCTGAACAAAGTAAGGTTGATCTTCTTGAAAATTTGGAGTCGATCCACAATCCAGCTCTTCTCTTCTTTCAGACGTGATTCTGAATTCCTTTTTACAGACTTGTTCAGGACTTGCTTTCTCTTTACCAATGACTTGTTGATTTCAGGATGAACATGCAACCCCCTCCTGCTCTTTTTGGATAGAAGAGGTCTTTATATAGATCCCATTCGAGGTTACCGGCTAATCCAGTTCATAACTGCCTTCTGACAGCTCTGACAGATGTGACAGCTTTGTCAGTTATAACAACTGTCAAGTCTTCACTCCTGACATCAGATACTTCGACACTTTTATCTCAGCAGAAAGTGTCGAGACAAAACTTCATATGTGTCTACACAAATGGAACATGTGTCGACACAATTCTTGATGAGGTCGACACAACTCATAGAATGTCGACACAGCTCTTCTTTATCTTCTCAACACAGCTTCTGTAGAATGTGTCGACACAATCTGCTTCAAGTCTCAGCATAATTGGTGTTGACAGAATTCTTGTTTGTGTCGACACAAGTCCTGTGTGTCGACACAATTAGTGTAGACTGAATTTTGTGTGTCGACACAAGTCTTGTGTGTCGACACAGTTGCTGTAGACTGAATTTCTGTGTGTCGACACAAGTCCTGTGTGTCGATACAATCTGGCTCCTGGTATTAACACATTTTCTTCACAAGTGTCGACACTTGTACTTAAAATATTTTTTTCTGCATTTCTTTAACCTACATATTGAAACTCAACATCCCATCAAATACACACTAATGTATATCATTGAGTTAAGTGAGGCTTCTCCAAATCAGGTATATAGTTTCTAATGTACCCAACAATAGTGATATGAGTTCTTGTTGTATGGATGGAGTTGGCTTAAGAATAATGGGCAAATGAATAATATCGTGTAGAGATTGAGGAGTAGAATACTTCGGGAATCCAGGTTTAATAATTTTCCTGGTCCACTATTGAAAAAGTGCTATTGACAGCTTCTTTCTCGGAGGAATATGTATCCCTTTAGAAGTTCACAGATGTTGAAAGTTATATAACAAAACTTGACTCATTATAGTTATGCAAGCAAATCTTTCTCTGTTTATATTTATGTGCAACAAGTTTTATCAAACACACTTCCCATTTAATCTTTTTCCCTAACACCAGAATTACCATTAGGTATAGTTGAACTTTAGGAATTGCATCTTATGCTAAAGTTTTTCATGTTGGGTATTGTATCAACAATAACCCTGATTTGAAAAAGAGTCAAGTTAAGCTAAGATGAATTGTGATTGTATTTTATATTGCATTTTTAGTTATGTACTACAGGTTTACATTGCTAAGTACACACCAATGTCAGGTTACAGTGGGTCAGTAAACACGAGACCATACAATATAATCCTTTATTGTGTAGGCCATTGTGTTGACTTACGTGTAATCTCTCTATTGGGGTGTACTTTTATGCCAAGTACATGAGGAATATCAAGGAAGGAGAAGATATTGAATTCTATAGAACAGAAATTTTACCCAAGTAAAATTCGTCGAGTATCGTTAGATACATTGGATAATTTCGATGAGTATACTTAATGATAGTTGACGGATTTTCCTTAACTATTTTTCCAACATTTCAGATATTCTGCCATAAGTACATATGATGAATTAGACGAGTGCTACTAAGTATATACGACGATTTTGATGAATATCAATGATACTCGACGAATTCGACGAATATCCCTTACGATACTTGATGAATTTTACTTGGGTAAAATTTCTGTTCTATAAAATTCAAGATCTTCTCCTTCCTTGATCCTCCTAATGTACCTGAAATAAAAGTACACCCCAATAGAGAGATTACACGTGAGTCAACACAATGGACTACACAATGAAGGATTACATTGTATAGTCTCGTGTTTACTGACCCATTGTAACCTGACAATGGTGTGTACTTAGCAATGTAAACCTGCAAGTACATAACTAAAAATACAATATCAAATACAATAACAATCCATCTTAGCTTAATTAGACCCTTCTTCAAATCAGGGTTATTGTGGATACAATACCCAACAATCTCCCCATATTTGAAGAAGTCATTATTCTATAAGCTAAGGTGAAATGCACAATAAGAATAATCATAGAGCATAAAATTGAAAAGATATTTAAAATTAGAAATCGAGGGCATTTCCAGTCAAGACATATAAAACATATAAATATATATATATATCAATTAGGAGTTCATAGTTGGGGGCAACCAACATCCACATCTCAATCAAAAGAAAAAAGAACATCAGGCCTGCCTGCCTTGATCCTTCTAACATTGCCTAATAAAATACGCCCTTGGCTTAGGAAAATATTTTGGAGGGGCTGGAGGCACAGAATCATCATTCTTGTGATTTCTGAAGTGTATTCTTCTCTTAGCAGAGGCCAATTCATACTTGTGTCATTCATCTTGATCGTAGTGGTTCTCTATTTTCATTTCCAAGATCAACCAAGATGAAGGTGTCTTGAATAATTCCTCTTGAAGTTGGACTCCACACTTCACCCATATCATTTTCCCTGACTTGTAGTTCTCTGGCAGGCTCTGATCTTATAGCAAGAAGGGCCTTCACAATACTTTCTTCTCTTATAGACTAGAGCAGGAGGAATATCTTCAACCATTTGAACATCAACAGAATCAATAGTGTCCTGAGTGAAATCATGTGTGTCTGTCTAAAGTTGAGAGTAATCCTTAGCAGGATGAACTTCAACATGAGCAGGAACAACAAGTACTTGAGAGCTAAATATCTTACCATGTAGCCACACAAAATTTTCATAACTGTAGTCATTGACCTCCTTTGAAGTTTTCTACCATGGAAACATCAAGGGCTATCACCTTAGCTTTCACCTCATCCTCCCCTTTATGACTTCTACAGCTACAACATTGGCATAAGCTTCCATTGTCTTGTCAAAATGAGCCATTGATCTATTGTGAGAATCAATCATTGTCACTGCATTCTTATCAATAGTTTGAAGAACTTCTGAAGTATATTTGAGACCTTTCATGTTTAGAGTGATAGCTTTGCCACCTTCGACAAATAATGAATCCAGCTTGGCATCAAGCTTTTCAATCTGGATTTTAACTTCTACAAGGCTATTGTTTAGATCCTTCTCTATTTCCTTGACCTTGTTCAAAACTTGCTGCATTGTGGCTTAAAAATATTCTTGCAGTCTTGCCAACATAGCTTCTAAGGTCTTCAGAATGGAACTATCAGCAAAGGAACTAGGAAAATCTTCAGAAGGATACTAGGGAGAGATGGAAGATCTTCACGGATTGGAGATAATCAAGCATTATAAATCAGCATCGGCTCTTCAGCTGCTAGGATTGGAGGATGCTCCAATGCATCTCCTTCCACATTAGAAACATCTACTACCTCCTCTTGAACAACTGGATGAGTACCTTTCGCCTTGGCAACTCTTTTCTCAAGGTTGCGGAATAACCTAACAACCTGAGTAGCAACCGATATCGAGGACTGGGTCACCTCCCCCTTAGAATATCAAGAAAGAATAATCTGTAGGAGTGGGAAAATCAGGTTCTCTACTGAAACTATCTCAAACCCATCAATTTAATTATCAGCAGCTTTGGTCTCATCAGCAATGACCCAAATCTCATCAGCATCCACCTCATAATCAGCAACATTCAAATCATCCTCAATGGGAGCTAGAACATCATCCTCAGCAATCTCATCCTCAGCCTCAACAGGCACTGACTTAGCAGCAAAAGCTTGGACATCTGGAACTATCTTAGTAGAAAACACTCAAGGAAACTCTCTAAGTAGCCACTTGTGTATCAGTTGGGTCCCACTCCATTCCTGCACTAAAGCTACAAGGTATCTCACTGGGGGTGGAGAATGAATTATATCCTCAAGAGCTTGTTCTTCCTCCTCCTCAGCCACAACAGGGGCTCCCCTGGCCTCATGATCCTCCTATCCCACCTTTAGAAGATGGATGAGTCGATCTTCTTCAGGTGATGGATAGGCACACCATTGGTCATATCAAACTTGTCTCCGTCCAGTTGGTTGAAGTACAAGCTGATAATCCTTCAAAAGTTAAGAGTATGGAGACTGTCCTTGGTCTTGGCAAACAACATAGCACCCCAATCCATTCTCTTTCTACAGATGATCGTCACTAGAATCTTGAACATCTTTGATGATAGGTAGTCATGTGAACCAATCTTGAATAACAATACTTTTTCGATGATATCTAACAACAACTTTCCTTCCTCGTTCATCCATTTCCTTTTAAAATCTTTGTTGCCTCTTGGCAATCAACAAAATAACATTGCACTTGAAAAGTCCTCCTCTTCGAGGTGATCTTCTTCAACACAGGCTGGAAGCCTCAAGAGCCGGGTGAGGTGAGAGGCCTTCACTTTAATTGAAGTCTCACGAACTTTGCTCTTGATGACGGTATCTTCACGTCGGAGCTTTGCAATCTGAAAGAATTCAAGGACATCTTTGTCCAAAACCTTACAGGGGTGTTCCAGTACAAATGAGAGGCTAGCTGTCTCTAACATCAAGTTCATGTTTTTGAACTCATTAGAAGCAGAAGCAAAACTAGTTCGAACGAATTCTCCACCCCATAGCAAACCACTATTACTTCGAGGAGCCATGGAGAATCAGAGAATGAAATAGAAATTTCTAGACTGAAGTGCTAGCTGGAACGGATTGTTGTCACAAACGAAATGGCGAGAACAAGATGTCGGAATCAAACCTATGGAGGAAACCACTCCTGAAAATCGAAACACCTTGTTAGAATCGCTTATGTGACCTAATTGAAGAGGACCGAGAGTGGGGCCATAAGATGTAGATGACGACAAGTTTGCTAGAACCGAAGCATCGAGAAGAAACAGTTCAGTGAATTTGGCTATATGTTTTCAACAAAATGTAGTGTGGTTGCCCTGACTCTTGATTATATATATATATATTATAAATTTTACTTAGGAAGGCACGTACTTGATATTCGGCGGCTCTTCGGATCCAATATAGAAAGATAAATTTTGACCTAAGTGAAATTCGGCGAGATATGCCAGACGCAAAGTCAGATTCGTCGAGTGTAGACGTGTATTTCCGACGAATAGCTGAGATTGTCGTCTGATATTCGACGAATGTGCCTTGGGAAAATTTTCTTCCTTGATGAATTTCCCGAGGAACTTCCTGTCTTCTTGTCCATCTTCATGAATCCTTGTTCAACATGCCAAGTTCTGTTTTGAAGAACGAGAACTTGGCCTTATCCAGCAACTTCGTAAAAATATCTACGACTTGCTTATCTATCGGGACATTGCTTAGGGAAATATACTTGTTCTCCACATGCTCCCGGATGAAGTGATATCGCACTTCAATGTGTTTTGTCAGGCCGTGAGAAACTGGATTATGCGCGATTGCTATTACGCTGGAGGATTCGCAATACATTGGAATCTCTCTGAACTTTAGGTCGTAGTCTTTGAGTTGATTCCTGATCCATAGAAGATATATCACACTTCAATGAGCAGAGATATACTCTGACTCAGAAATTGAGGTTGCCAAATAATTCTGCTTCTTACTGCTCCATGAGACAAGCCTTCTTCCGAGATATTGGCATGTCCCAGAAGTGCTTTTCCTGTCATCCCTGCTTCCTGCAAAATATGCATCTGAAAACCCAATTAGCTCGACATCATTACTTCTCGGGTACTATAAGCTAAGATTGGATGTGCCCTTAAGGTATCTTAAAATTCATTTTGCAGCGACGTAATGAGATTCTTTTGAGTTCACCTTAAATCTAGCGCAAACATATGTTGAGAACATTATGTCTGATCAAATGTTTAACATCCCATTTCCAACTAGACCCCTGGGAGTGGTTTTGTCATAACATAACCCTAGGAAACCCAGGAATTTAAGTTTATCGACCAAGATTTCGTTTCAAGGGGTGGTCACGCCCGTGACCGACCCGTCATGCCCGTGACCTAGGGCGTGACCCCTTCGACGATCGTCGACCTCAGAAAGAAGATCGGCGAGCTCAGAAATTTCAAAATGGGCCTGACACGCCTGTGAACGATCCGTCGCGCCAGTGACCTTGGAATGGCGTTGAGTGAGCTAAGCTCACTCAATGCCGTAGTCTGGATGTCGTTGAGTGAGCTTTGCTCACTCAAAGCCATAAGCTAGACGGCGTTGAGTGCACAGACTGCACTCAACGCAATCTGGTGTCGTCTGGTTGGCGTTGAGTGAGCTCAGCTCACTCAACGCCGTAGACTGTATGGCGTTGAGTGAGCTTAGCTCACTCAATGTCGTAATCTGTCAGGCGGGATGGTGTTGAGTGCATTGAGTGCACTCAACGCCATAAGTTGAATGGTGTTGATGGCACAGACCGCACTCAACGCCATTTGGTGTTGTCTGGATGGCATTGAGTGAGCAGAGCTCACTCAACGCCATAATCTTGACGGCGTTGAGTGAGCTAAGCTCACTCAACGCCATCATTTAAAAAGGGCATATTCCGGATGGCGTTGAGTGAGCATAGCGCACTCAACGCCATAATCCGGATGGCGTTGAGTGAGCTGAGCTTACTCAACGCCATAGTCTGGGATGCCATTCTGGATGGCGTTGAGTGAGAAGAGCTCACTCAACGCCGTATTTGGGATGGCGTTGAGTGAGAAGAGCTCACTCAATGTCGTAGCAACGATGGCATTGAGTGAGCAGAGCTCACTCAACGCCATTGTACTTAGAATTTTCTGGCATTTCATTTTTGGTTGTGTGCTAGTTCAGCGTAACCGGACCGGTCTAGGAGTGGGACGTTTTCTCCTAATAAGACCTACTAAGTCTTATTTAAATTAAGTTGACCGGTGAACTGTGACACGTGGATCGACAGTTTTGCAAAAAGGGCGGTTACGGCCATGGCCGAGAGCTTGCTGTCATGGCCATCAATGGCATTTGATGTCGTTGCCCTTCCCCCCCCCCCTTCCGGCTGGATTCAAATCCTCTAGGGAAGAGGAGGAGTTTCCAGCCGTTAGCTTGGCTGGATTGAGCTATTTCAGCCCCCCTCCACCATGGCCGACCCAAGCTTTAATGGCCAATAATGGTCATTGAAGTTTTGGCCATTCCCCCTCCTTGACCAAGCTTTTAAACACCCCCAGAGGCCCTAGAGGAGGTTTTCCCAGCCTTTACCAGAAGTTTTCGAGCCTCCCACTGTGCTATTGAGAATTCTGGCGATGCCACCACCACACCAATGGCATCCCGACAGTCTGCATGCCTCCATCCCGCGAACAAGGTCCTCCCCTCCCTCTTCTTCTACAGATAGATCTTAGGATTCAATAGGATTGAGAATCGAACTCAACTGAGCCCGATTGGAGCTTTCATTTTCATGGATTTCCATGAAATTCGCGTTCTCGGGCTCACTGGAAAAAGCCTCTCTGGCGGCTGCGCCGCCGCGCGACGATGGCCGCCACCTCAACGGAGGTGGTGGTGGCGGTGGCCGGCCAGGGAGGAGGCTGGACGGCCAGCGGCTGCCCTTGGAAGTAGCTCCAGGTCGGGCTGATCGTGGCCTTTGGCTGTGTTGGAACCCTAGGTTTTGATTTGAGTTCAGTGCTCTCTTTCTGTCTCTTGACCCAAGATTTATCTATGGTCAAAGGTTAGTTGATAGGTTAGATTCTCTAGTTGTGTAGAATTGCTTTTCCAGATGAATATTTGGTTAAGTAGTTTTTCGTTCGACTATGGTCGAACGTAGCTCGACTATCGTCTATCGGCTGATCGACGATCGTCTATCAGTTGGTCGACGTTCTGTCTGCGTTGATAGCTCGACTATCTGTTGATAGGTCGACTATCTGTTTGCTTTCATAGTTCGACTATCTGTCCTGATAGTTCAACTATCTGATAGCTCGACTATCTGTTGATAGGTCGATTATCTATTGTCTTTGATAGTTCGACTATCTGCTTGGATAGCTCAACTATCTGATAGCTCAACTATCTGTTGATAGGTCGACTATTTGTCCGCTTTGATAGTTCGACTATCTGTTGATAGGTCGACTATCTGTGTTGCTTTGATAGTTCGACTATCTGTTGATAGGTCGACTATCTGTTGATAGGTCGATTATCTGTGTTTCTTGATAGTTCGACTATCTGCTTGGATAGTTCAACTATCTGAAAGCTCGACTATCTGTTGATAGGTCAACTATCTGTTTTGTTTGATAGCTCGACTATCTGTTGATAGGTCGACAATCTGTTTTGTTTGGTAGTTCGACTATATGTCTTGATAGATCGACTATCTGATAGCTCGACTATCTGTTCTGATAGATCGACTATCTGCTGAGGTAGTTCGACTATCTTCTTTGATAGTTCGACTATCTGGATCGTTCGACTATCTGTCTGATAGGTCGACGATCTCCGTGCTTCGGTCGACGATCTCCGAGGGTCGTTCGACGTTTTGTTGTATGTCTTGAGTAGTTTTGTCGTCTTCTATGATGTGATTAATTTCATACTTATTTTGGCATATTTTATAAAAGATTATCTGAATAAATTGTGATATTATTTCCATGCAATATCAGTTCCATTCCTTATGCATGAGCTAATCTTTTTCTGACAAAGTTGTTTGTCTTATAGCTGAGATATGTTTTCTGCTTTATCTGCCAGGCTGTCCTTTATAGCCGTTAGATTCAAAAAGTCTTCCTTGGCTGTAAAGAGTCTTTTTTGATGTGACTTTCTCTAGTTTTAGTTCATCAGAATTATTTGCAGCTTCTTAGAAAGCTTTATCCTCTTATAGGATATCTGTCTGCAGTATTTTGTTTTGTTTTATGCTTTTTGCAGCCCAGCTTGCAGAGTTCAGTAGAAGACAAGATTCAAACTCAAGTTAGAGCCGTTGCTGCTGCTGCTATATAAAGACTTATTTGAAGAAAGAAATCAACTAGTTCACACATATTGAAAAGCTAACTGCAGCATTCAAACTAAAAGCTTACAGTTTCCAACTGCTCTCAGCTCATTCACATCTAACTGAGAAGAAGTTTTAGTTCTTCACTCTTCTTCAACCTGAGTTCTCCTGCTTACAGGAAGATCTTCAATCAGAGCCTTTTGAAGAAGAAGAAGAAGAAGAAGAAGATAGCTGCCTAAAGAAGAAATTTTATTTCATATTATTTATCTTCTTATAGCTTTTTTCTGGACGTTCTTTTAGCTAGGGGGAGCCTTGATTCTTTTAGATCTTTCTAGATCAGTGCAAGTTATTGTGCTTCTCTAATCTATTGTAAAATATAGAAGACACCTTAACCTCCTTTCCCCCTCCTGTAAAGGGTTATTACTCCCTTCAAAAGTATCCCTTAGTGGCAGGGCACTTGATCAAAAACCTGTGTGGTTTTTAGACACCTGATCAAAAGTCTAAAGGGTTTCTGTATCTACCTGAAGCAGATCTTGTTGGTGGCAGGGCACCTGATCAAAAACCTGAGTGAATTCCTACCTTATTGGTAGAAGAGTGGACGTACCCAAGTTGTTTGGGGAACCACTATGAATTCCTTGTGTCGTCTGGATTGCTTTAATTAATTACTTGCATTGTGGCTGTGATTAGATTTTAACTAGGTTTGCTAGTTGTTGTTTAGGATTCCAAGCCTTAACTATAATTAGAGTTGGCTGCTTTTTGTGCACAACACTTGTGTTAGGCTTTAAGGTTTAATCTCAAATATCCATAACCTTCATTCTGCATTTAACTCCAAGGGAGTTGAGTAGAAAGTCAACTATGCTAGTGCAATTTTTGATTACTCTATTCACCCCCCTCTAGAGTAGTATCTATCCCCTTTTCTTTCAGGCTGGAGGAAGAAGACAAAGCCAGGGCACTTAGATCCTGCTTCAAGATCTGTGCATTTAATTAACCTTTTATTTTATATGTATTTTTCTGTATTAAAATAACAGCCACCTTAGATAAATTAGGAAAAATACTTAGGAGCTTTTTATGAAGAAATGACCAACATAAAAGTTGTAGCCCTGTGGGTCTACTATATTTCAAAATTGATTTGGTCAATTTGGTCAGCTGGTTTGACCAGGGAACCTCTCTTGGTGGGATCTAGACCTAGAGCTAGGCAAAGACTAAAAGGTGTTTCCACCCTTCATACTTTGACCAAATGATCTGAAATTTTGGCAGGGAGCCTATCCTAGCTATACCTAGGGCTTGTCCAAAAATGGGAATTTTTGGAGAATGTTTTTTTATAGTTTTTAGAAAAATTTAATAATCTTAGGAAAAATTAATTAGTTGTATTAATGACTTCCAAACCCTCCCAAATTTTAAAGGTTGTTTTCTGGGTTCATCATGAGGCTCTGTATAATTTTTCATCTCATTTAAAGATGTTTTAGATAGGAAATGGACAAACCTAAGCTATGCCCTATTAAGGGGTTTTTAGGTCAAAAGTGCACTTTGAGATTTGAGTGGTCAAATCACCTCAATAGAGGCTAATATTTTTACCACTGACTAGGAATGCTCTCTGGCACCCTCTCATGGATTTTGAGGTGGATTGGGATAAATTTACCCTAGGACCCAAGGCCAAACCCTAAGGATGGCTCTTGGTGGCTTGTGAAGGGCAAGTGGTCAAATGACCTGGTTGTGAGTTGAAACTAGGTAGATAGAATTCTAGGGTAGCTAGAATCCTCTGGTAGAAATATAAATGGATTTTAAAGTAAATAAGTCTCTCAAAACCCTAACCCTAGTTTAGGGCACAAAACTTGTAGAGATAGAAAATGTCACTAAAACTCACTGAACAGTGATGAGATTTGGGTAGAGTGGGTTTTAGGGTTAGAACAAGCTATGGAGATTTTATCATGAATTTAGGATCATTATTTTGAATACTTCATTAACAATTTAGTAGATTGTCTTATTTGCTTAGAAATTTATTATGGAGAAAATACCATTTGGAAATTGATGATCTTTAGGCAGAGAACTTGTATTACGATGTTAAAGCTCTGTGAATTTTTATAGAATTTTTAGAAGTTTAACTCTAAGGCTTGCTTCATTAAGTATTGTTTCCCAAAAAAACTTGATTAAATCTATTTTGATGTCTAGCAAGCCTCTAAAATTATGATCTTTGCACAATTACCTTTTCTGTACCTTATAAATATTCAGTAATTTTTCTATAATTTTATGATGAGTAATTTCAGTACTTCCTTCTTTACTTAGGATTAATGAGATTATAATGGATAAATCAATTAGAGGTTAAATACTTCCTATAAAATAATGAAAATTAGTATTTGATGATACTTTCTTGTTATTTAGTGATCATAATTTTTGGAGTGGCCATTACTTGAGAAAATTATATAGTTCATGTTTAAAATTATCCATGGCCAATCTTTGGGGAAAATTAAATAAATATCAGATTAATTAGAAAAATTATAAATTTCTGGATTTAGGCTAATTATGTCATGATAGACCTCAAGTAAATTTTATAGAAGATTCGGAAGACAATTTGGAGTACCTCCCCTTGTATACCTCATATAGCTTCGGATGGTCTTCATATAGTAAAACCGCAGAAACGGAACAAGAGTGAGTAATAAACTTGGGGAGATGGAATTTTGGTAGTTTGCTGGTTGAATAGGGTGAGTTAAATTAAGTTCATTATTGGGAAGTCAGGATGAGTAGAGTGTGAGATTGGCTAGAGTTAAGTGGTGTTCGGATACGACGAAAGATCGTCCTCCCTGGTAGGAGAGGAAGAATCTTAATACTCTAGGGCTAGACCTAAAGTAATTTAAAAGGGATCGGGTTATGGGTATCAACCAATAACAATAAGTGCCTTGCGAAAGGGAACGGTGGGCTTAAGCTACCATCATAGTTCCTAGTGCCCTTTGAGAGCCCTTCACGGGGAATACCGGGGGCAGTCCTGGGCTAACGTAAATCGTAGTAATAATAAACCAAAAAAGCAACTAGAATATCTAGGTTTGAACATTCACACACCCCGGTAGCTAGGGATGTATAATATGTTGGTTCGGTTGCCATTCAGACGGTAGCTCTGAAGGTATATGCACGGACAGGACAGTCCGGGGAGCCGAGGGCTCGAGGGTTTTAATACAGAATAAGGTGGTGGGTCTTCGGTATTTGATTGTCATTCATACCGACATCAGTACGTTGACTCGGCGGTGTGGGACACTTAGCCAACAAAAGTCTGGTTGATATAGACAGCACAAGTACGCGAATACTCTAGGTTGTGTTCTTCTAGAGGCGTACGGAAGGGCTAGGCCCAGTAGTGTGGATACCCGCCTAGGAGTAGGGGGCCCGACCCACTATCTCCGTTTTCCACTACAGAGGTTCTTGGGAGTGAAGCTAGCTGCCCGAACAGGGGGAACTAAAGGTCTGTGCGCATAGAGTCGTGTGCGTGAGTTGCACTGGCATGAATCATGGCATAGCATATCACTACACTCTTATTTGCATATAACCGACATCCCAACGTATAAATCGGTATGAGACTTTTTATACAATGGGAGCCTTGCAGAAGACCCCTTAACTTATAAGTTTGTATGGGCATTCATATAAGTTAAGGTTACTCATTTATTTACTTACTTTCTTACATACTTACTTGTTCTACTTGTCTTCTTTTATTATATTACTTACCACATGTCTACCTTATTTCTCATTAACGTAGAATTGATAGATGTACTTTATTCTAGATAGTTGTTTATACACCATGATAGTTGTTAGACTAGCTCCATCGTCACCTGCCTTGTTTATTCTCCACCTTTGTAGCTTCCCTTTCCTCCTCTCTGCTCGGTGCTTAGGAGGCATGGGGGGAGGGGTAGGGGATGAGAGGTCTTAGTCTTTATGACTAATGGTTTTCGAACCACAACATTATAGGAGCTTCGGATGGGAGACAGGGACCAGCAGTCCAGGGACCAGCACCAGCGGAGTACGGTGCGCATGGAGGTGGGTAAGTCTAGCACCGGTGCACCTGCGACCAGCTCCGTGAGTGATTAGTGTTTTTATAGCTTCCGCGATGAGTGAATTGTAGTGAGGACTCTGATGTACCGGGCTCGATCCCGTTTATATATATTTCATCTGAACTGTATCTTTGCAGTACTTCTATTTGATATTACTGATGGACTGGATATGATTTCATTTTATATGTGTATTTCTGTGGACCTGTTTATATTTTATGTATACTTACTTCTCTCTCTTTATGATCGAAAGGGCCGACAGAATTGGCATTTTGTAGTGGCGGCCTTCTCATGAGTCGGTTCAACCGCAAAGCGGAAATTCTGGACTAAGACCCCGGTGTTCGAAAAAAAAGAAGGTCTTACAAGGGGTATCAGAGGAGACCTCGATCGGACGAGAAGTAGTCCACAAAACCT
Source organism: Platanthera zijinensis (assembly GCA_039513925.1). Taxonomy (NCBI): domain Eukaryota; kingdom Viridiplantae; phylum Streptophyta; class Magnoliopsida; order Asparagales; family Orchidaceae; genus Platanthera; species Platanthera zijinensis. The sequence continues at coordinate 163,705,905 of CM077082.1, read as the reverse complement.
TGGTCCACCCCCGTGCAAGCTTAGTTTGCGGACAAACTAGCAGCGGAAGCACTGGTGTGCTAATTAGGGAAATCACATGTGAAAGTCTATTCCACCCCATCTTAAATTCCATTCATTCGCTCTCTAATAAATGGAATTCTTCCTTGTAGCCTGCGACGAACCCAGCATCACAGTAGGGGACCCCTCAGGCTCCAAATGTGGTCCTGCCTCCTCCGGTTCCAGCTCCGTTCCAGCAGACGGAGATGGGGCAAATACTGACGGCCATTCTGGAGGCCTTAAGAGCTCAGCAAGCCCCTACTCCACAGCCAAACCCCGGGGCCAACTGGATGACTGTCTTCCGGGGACTTTCCCCTCCATCCTACCTGAGGACGGAGTCTGTAGTACATACTGAGGAGTGGTTAGATACCATTTACGAGACGCTTGCAGGGATTCGATGCCCCACTAAGGAGGTAGTTGCTTTGGCAGTCTCCTGCCTTGAGTCACAGGAAAGAGGTGGTGGAAATCTCAGCTTGACACCACCTTTGTGGGGATGGATTGCGCTTATATTACTTGGTAGGAGTTCATAGCAGTGCTCTTAGGACATTTCGTACCTCATTCGGAGAGGTACGAGCTGGAGGATAGGTTCCTGCGGCTGAGGCAGGGGAACAGGACTGTGGTGGAGTATTATCAGGAGTTTACTCACCTGGCCCGCTATACGGACACATATCAGTTGGACGATGCTGGCTATGCCCGGAGGTTTTATAAGGCGCTGCAAGACGACATGAGACAGGCCCTCCTCTTCATCTCAGAGGGGCGTTTGGACAGGATTCTGGAGATGGCTAAGAAGAGAGAAGCGGATCAGCTTACAGTGAAGAGCCGGAAGAGACTGGCTGACGATACAGTGATTGGAGGTCGTAGAGACCGTCCTCAAGGCCAGGTTATTGGGGAGAGAAGGATCGGGGATCAACCTCATCAGTAGTTTGGGCAAGAGCAGAGGAGTTAGGGGGTATTGGCTCCCCAGCCTTTACAGATACTTGAGATTCCAAGGACAGCAGAGCAGGCACCGATATGCTTTCAGTGCAATCAGTCAGGGCATATCAAGAGGAACTGCCCTATAAGGCGAGCACCCCCACCAACACATCAGGGCGCCCCACCTCCCCAACAGTTTGGCGGCCGAGGACATGATCGAGGAAGAGGATTCCAGGACCGAGGCCAAAGGCCAAAGAGGGAGCAAGTGTATGCTCTAGACCTGACACAGCCCCGAAACACGGAGCAGGTTATCGCAGGCATAGTCTTCGTTAGCGACAAGCCCGCTCACACTCTCTTCGACACTGGTGCTTCATACTCGTTCGTGTCGGAGGATTTCGTGAAAGGATTGGCGGGCATGGAGCCATTCACCGGAAAGATGATGAGGGTGCGCCTACCCGATGGATCAGAGCTAATGAACTATTCTCATTGCAATATGGAAGCGAGGATCGGCGGGAAGGCGTTCGAGGCACCAGCGACGATTCTAAGGATGCCAGATTACGATATGATCCTCGGCATGACTTGGCTGTGCTAGAACCATTCCCAGATCGACTGCGTGGCGAAGAGGATCACCGTGAGGCACGGGGACTCCTTTATTATTATCGAAGGTATTATACCAGCACCCCGCACCTTATTATAATCTGTGCAGGCCGTTAAGGCCCATCTGCAGGGGGAAGAAGTTTATCAGATCCTTTTTGAGGCGGTCGTGGCCAAGGACTCCATTTCAGATATTCCAGTAGTGCGGGACTTCGCCGACGTATTTCCGGAGAAGCTACCAGGGCTATTCCCGCACCGAGAGAAGGATTTCTAGATTCTGCTCGTACCAGGGGCTAAACCGGTATCCAGAGCTCCCTATCGAATGGACCCAAAGGAGTTGGTGGAATTTCGAAGCCAGCTTCATGAGTTAGTGGAGGCCGGGTTCGTTCGGCCAAGCTCTTCTCCATGGGGAGCTCCGGAGTTATTCATTAAGAAGAAGGACGGGACTCTTCGACTGTGTATAGATTACCGGGCCCTGAACAGGTTGATGGTCCGGAATTCTTATCCCTTACCAAGGATAGATGAGCTATTTGACCAGCTGGAGGGAGCCCATTGGTTCTCAAAGCTAGATTTGAGGTCGGGGTACTACCAGCTTCTCATTCGGGAGGAGGATATCCAAAAGACGTCCTTCAGCAGTAGATATGGTTTGTACGAGTTTACCGTGATGCCTTTCGGGCTCGCGAATGCACCCTCCGCATTCATGATCTTGATGAACCGGGTGTTCGAACAGTATCTGGATGTCTTTGTTATCGCATTCATCGACGACATCCTTATCTATTCAAGGACGGAGGAGGAGCACGCGAGACATCTGGCCTTGACCTTGGATAAGCTGCGGGAGCATAAGTTGTATGCCAAGTACAGCAAGTGCCAGTTCTGGCTAAAGGAGGTGGCCTTTTTGGGCCATGTCATCAGTGGAGCAGGTATGGTAGTGGATCCGGCGAAGGTCCAGGCAGTACGGGATTGGCCACCACTAAAGTTGGCCTCGGATGTTCGAAGTTTCTTAGGACTTGCCGGTTATTACCGGAAGTTCGTAAAGGGGTCTCGCAGATTGCCCTCCCTCTTACGTCTCTGACAAAGAAGGAGTCCCCTTTTATTTGGACACCACGATGCGAATCTGCTTTCTAGGAGCTGAAGGACAGTCTTACCTCGGCTCCCATCCTTGCTCTTCCGTCAGGGAAGGAAGGATTCCAGGTGTATACAGATGCTTCCTATCAGGGGATGGGTGTCGTTCTGATGCAGAACGGGCACGTAATAGCATATGCTTCCCGATAGTTGAAGCAGCATAAACAGAACTACCCCGTGCACGATTTGTAGATGGGGGCAGTCGTTTTTGCTCTTAAGATTTGGCGACACAACATTTACGGAATTCACTGCGATATCTTCTATGACCACATGAATTTGAAGTACGTCGACACCTAGAAGGAGTTAAATATCAGGCAGAGACGCTGGGTGGAGTTATTGTCGGACTACCAGTATACCAAGCACTACCATCCGGGGAAGGCAAACGTGGTCGTAGATGCTCTGAGCCGGAGAGCGAGTACGTCAGGAGTAGGCCCGCAGCTGATGGCGTTGGAGTTGGTTAAAGAATTCGAGGAGATGTACATATCACTAGTGTCTGAGGATGACCAGGAGTTATACATGGAGTACCTGGGGTCGATGGTTACTACTGATGATATTCGGGACCGCATCAGAGATGGGCAGAAGCTGGATGAGAGAGCTGAGCCGATATTTCGAGCCTTAGAGGAAGGCACGACAGGAGATTACTCTTTGAGGGATTGTCTCCTGTATTTCCGAGGCAGAGTCTATATACCGACAGGAGGCCAGATCCGGGAGGACATTATGACAGAAGCTCACTACAGCCGATACTCGGTACACCCGGGAATCACCAAGATGGTAAAAGATTTGAAGAGGATGATGTACTGGCTGGGTATAAAGAAAAACATTACGTACTTTGTGACGCATTGCGAGGCCTTCCAACTCGTGAAGGTAGAGTGTAGGAACCCGGCAGGCTTGCTGCAGCCACTTCCGGTGCCGGAGTGGAAATTTGAGGATATAGCCATGGACTTCATACATGGGCTACCTCGATCCAGTGCAGGGAATGAATCGATCTGGGTGATAGTAAACATGCTAACAAAGGTGGCCAGATTCATCCCAGTGGCGAAGGACGCTCTGGTTAGTGTATTAGTCCGGAGGTTCATTGAGCAGTTTGTGCGTTATCATGGGGTGCCCAAGACTATCGTTTCGGATCGGAATGGGCGGTTTACATCCAGGGAATGGAGGTCATTCCAGGGCCATCTGGGTTCTCGGTTGACATTCAGCACAACTTTTCACCCTCAGACTGACGGGCAGACAGAGCGCACCAACCGTACACTGGAAGATCTTTTGTGCCTTTGTATTTTGGACCGCAGCGAGCCTTGGGAGAAACTGCTGTCACTGGTTGAGTTTTCGTACAACAACGCCCATCAGTCCAGCATTGGCATGGCTCCATACGAGGCGTTGTATGGAAGGAGGTGCAAAACCCCACTATCATGGGTTCAGGATGAGGATCCTCAGGCACTAGACTCGGAGTTTGTGGGGGATATAGATGCTCAAATTAAATTGATCCGGGACAGGATGTTGGAAGCCCAGAGCAGGAAGGCCAAATATTACGATGCGAGGCATCGTCAAGTGGAGTTCCAGGTGGGAGACCGGGTTTTCTTGAAGATACGGCCGATGCACGCAGTCTCGTGGGTTCGCGGGCGGAAGAAGCTCAGTCCGAGATATATGGGGCCTTACAGGATCCCTGAGCGAATCAGCCCCTTAGGTTATAGACTGGAGCTACCGCCGGAGTTAGCAGGATTGCATGACGTCTTCCACGTCTCCTCACTGCGGAGGGCTCTGCTACGGCCAGAGCAGCTGATTTCCACAACAGACGGCCCGGTGGCCTCGGATCGGTCAGTCAACCTAGAGCCTATCAGGATCGATGACACGGCAGTGCAGGTCTTGCGATGTAAGAAGGTTCCGTTAGTCAAGGTCCTGTGGAACAATCATGGGAAGGAGGAGCATACATGGGAGCCACAGGACTTGATGCGACAAAAATACCCAGAACTTTTCAGTCAGGTATACCTCATAACCCCTCTGGACAATCAATTTGCTTTCCTGTTTTAAACCAATAGGACTGAAATTTCAAGAATATGGGCTAATCTTTTTTTTTTATTGGGGTATATACCTAGTCAATTGGACGAATTAGTCTAAGATTTGAAACCCACATAGCAAACGTAACGTAGAGATGTAAATCTTTCAACTCTCATGGGACGTTACAAGCCTTTTTCTCCCGATAAGAACCCCGTAGGCTTAACCTTGATTTCAGGGACGAAATCTTTGTTTTGTTTATTTGGATTTGTAACATCTCATTTCCAACTAGACCCCTGGGAGTGGTTTTGTCATAACAGAACCCTAGGAAACTTAGGAATTTAAGTTTATCGACCAAGATTTCGAGTCAAGGGGTGGTCACGCCCGTGACCGACTCGTCACACCTGTGACCTAGGGCGTGACCCCTTCGACGATCGTCGACCTCAGAAAGACAATCTGCGAGCTCAAAAATTTCAACATGGGCCTGACACGCCCGTGACCGATCCGACACGCTCGTGACCTTGGAATGGCGTTGAGTGAGCTAAGCTCACTCAATGCCGTAGTCTGGATGGCGTTGAGTGAGCTTAGCTCACTAAAATCCATAAGCTAGACGGCGTTGAGTGCACAGACTGCACTCAACACCATCTGGTGTCATCTGGTTGGCATTGAGTGAGCTGAGCTCACTCAACGACGTAGACTTGATGGCGTTGAGTGAGCTTATCTCACTCAACGTTGTAATCTATCAGGCGGGATGGCATTGAGTGCACTCAACGCCATAAGTTGAACGGAGTTGAGTGCATTGACCGCACTCAACACCATTTGGTGTTGTCTGGATGGCGTTGAGTGAGCAGAGCTCACTCAACGCCATAATCGGGACGTCATTGAGTGAGCTAAGCTCACTCAACGCCATCGTTTAAAAAGGGCATATTCTGGATGGCGTTGAGTGAGCTGAGCTCACTCAACGCCATAATCCGGAAGGCGTTGAGTGAGCTGAGCTCACTCAACGCCATAGTCTGGGAGGCCATTCATGATGGCATTGAGTGAGCAGAGCTAACTCAACGACGTATCTGGGATGGCATTGAGTGAGCAGAGCTCACTCAATGCCGTAGCAAGGATAGCTTTGAGTGAGCAGAGCTCACTCAACGCCATTGTACTTAGAATTTTCTGGCATTTCATTTTTGGTTGTGTGCTTGTTCAGCTGAACCGGACCGGTCTAGGAGTGGGCCGTTTTCTCCTAATAAGACCTACTAAGTCTTATTTAAATTAAGTTGACCGGTCAACTGTGACACGTGGACCGACAGTTTTGCAAAAAGGGCGGTTACGGCCATGGTCGAGAGATTGCTGTCATGGCCATCAATGGCATTTGATGTCATGGCCCTTTCCTCCCCCCCTTTCTGGCTGGATTCAACTCCTCAAAGGAAGAGGAGGAGTTTCCATCTGTTAGCTTGGCTGGATTGAGCCATTTCAGCCCCACTCCACCATGGCCGACCCAATCTTTAATGGACCAATAATGGCCATTGAAGTTTTGGCCGTTCCCCCTCCTTGACCAAGCTTTTATACACCCTCAGAGGCCCAAGAGGAGATTTTCCCAGCCTTTACCTGAAGTTTTTGAGCCTCCCACTATGCTATTGAGAATTCCGGCGATGCCACCACCGCACCAATGGCATCCCGACGGTCCGCACGCCTCCAGCCCGCGAACAAGGTCTTCCCCTCCCTCTTCTTCTGCGGATAGATCTTAGGATTCAATAGGATTGAGAATCGGGCTCAACTGAGCCCGATTGGAGCTTTCATTTTTCATGTATTTCCATGAAATTCGCTTTCTCGGGCTCGCCAGAAAAATCCTCTCCGGCGGCTACGCCGTCGCCCGACGATGGCCTCCACCTCAACGGAGGTGGTGGTGCCGGTGGCCGGCCAGGGAGGAGGCTGGACGGTCGGCATCTGCGCTTGGAAGTAGATCCAGGTCGGGCTGATCATTGCCTTTGGCTGGAGGATGAAGACAAAGCCAGGGCCCTTTGATCCTGCTTCAAGATCTGTGCATTTAATTAAGCTTTTATTTTATATGCATTTTTCTGTATTAAAATAACAGCCACCTTAGATAAATTAGTAAAAATACTTAGGGGCTTTTTATGAAGAAATGACCAACATGAAATTTGTAGCCCTGTGGGTCTACTATATTTTAAAATTTATTTGGGTCAATTTGTTAACTGGTTTGACCAGGGCAACTCTCTTGGTGGGATCTAGACCTAGAGCTAGGAAGAGACAAAAAGGTGTTCCCACCCTTCATCCTTTGACCAAATGATCTGAAATTTTGGCAGGGAGCCTATCCTAGCTATACCTAGGGCTTTTCCAAAAATGGGAATTTTTGGAGAATGTTTTTTATAGTTTTTAGAAAAATTTAATAATCTTAGGAAAAATTAATTAGTTGGCTTAATGACTTCCAAACCCTCCCAAATTTTAAAGGTTGTTTTCTGGGTTCATCATGAGGCTCTGTATTATTTTTCATCTCATTTAGATATGTTTTAGATAGGAAATGGACAAACCTAAGCTATGCCCTATTAAGGGGTTTTTAGGTAAAAAGTGCACATTGAGATTTGAGGGGTCAAATCACCTCAATAGAGGCTCAGATTTTTACCACTGACTAGGAATTCTCTCTGGCACCCTCTCATGGATTTTGAGGTGGATTGGGATAAATTTGCCCTAGGACCCAAGGCCAAACCCTAAGGATGGCTCTTGGTGGCTTGTGAAGGACAAGTGTTCAAATGACCTGGTTATTAGTTGAAACTTGGTAGATAGAATTCTAGGGTAGCTAGAATCCTCTGGTATAAATCTAAATGGATTTTAAAGTAAATAAGTCTCTCAAAACCCTAACCCTAGTTTAGGGCACAAAACTTGTAGAGATAGAAAATGTCACTAAAACTCACTGAACAGTGATGAGATTTGGGTAGAGTGGTTTTTAGGGTGAGAAAAAGCTCTAGAGATTTTATCATGAATTTAAGATAATTATTTTGGATACTTCATTAACAATTTAGTAGATTGTCTTATTTTCATAGAAATTTGTTATGGAGAAAATACCTGTTGGGTATTGTATCCACAATGTACCTGATTTGAAGAAGCCCCTGTACAAGCTAAGGTAAATAGACTATGTATTTGATGAATTTCTTCTAGTTGTGCTTGCAGTTATTCCATGCTAAGTACACACCAATGTCAGGGTGCAGTGGGTCAATATACACGCGTCTGTGCAACGTAATCCCTCGTTGAGTAGATCAGTGTGTTGGCCTACGTGTACTCTCTCTATTGGGGTGTACTTAATTTCAAGTACAGGGCTATGATAAAGCAAGAGCAGACAAGGAGCAAGGATGGGCTAAAGACCATCTCACGGGTTGAAAGACGAGAATCGTCTAAGTGTAAATCGTCGAGAATCACTAAGTGATTCTCACCGATTCATCGAGAATCACAAGTGATTCTCGACGAGTCATCGAGAATCATTAGTTGATTCTTGCCGGGTTGGGTCGGCTGTCTCGACGCAGTCAGAAAAATCATCTAAGGCAGAATCGTCGAGAATCACCAAGTGATTCTCGCCGATTCGTCGAGAATGACTTTGCATTCTCGACGAGTCGGCGAGAATCCAAGGTGATTCCCACCGATTCTCCCCGGCCTCTGTAACCTGTGCTGCCAGAATTCTCTAAGTAGAATTTGGCGAGAATCGTAAGTGATTCTCGCCGATTCGTCGAGAATCACCCACGATTCTCGCCGAATTCTACTTAGGTATTTTTCCGACTCTGCCTGGACCGGTCCACGACATCTGCGAGATTTTGAACCGGACTTCGGTCTTACTTATGGTGGGGCCCACAACGGTCATCTCTTGACCTAGTGTATAAATACTCTGGTATTTGTGTACAGTAAAAGACAGACGAGATACGAAACAATGCGGCCGACAAAAACCCTAATCTCGCAAAACTTGCTCCGCCTCCGTCGCCGCAGCCGATCACCGAAGCCGATCTCGATCTCCTCCAGATCCTCGGTAATAGAAGCCTAGTCCTGCATAGCGTCTCACGTGTCTATCAAGAGATCTTTTGTCTCTTGATTTGAGATAGGGAAATCTTTCCCCGTCCGAATCGATCGAGACGATCGATCCTCGTGTGACCGTTGGTAGACCTTGCCGACTTCGCTAAGAAGATTGGATCTCCAGTGCTTTGCTGCTATTTTCAGTTGCCGCCGCCAACACCGAGTGGCTCGCCGCCGCTCGTCGCCGCCGCCGGTCTCGGGGAGATTCTCTCCAAGTGAGATCTAGGGTTGTGGACTCTTCGTTGACCTCAAGAACACGTCGTCGAACGAAGAGGGACACCTTAGTCTCCATACATTGTTTGTATTTCTTACAAGCTATTTTTAATTCATTGTAAAGGACCGATTGGTCTTCAGTTGTAGGGTTGGGTGCAACCCGTGTTGTGGGAGTGTTGACTCCTACGTGTGGAAGGGTTCCTTCCGGTAGTGCAAGGATTGGATTTCAATCCTGTTGGTGAAGTGACCGAGTCGTCCCTGGTTGGGAGATAGGTCGAAGGGGGAAAGTGGACGTACCCAAATCGGGGAACCACTATAAATTGCTAGTGTACTTTTTGTGCTGTGTTGTTTTGTTTTCTTGTGCAGGTAAAACCTTAATTCCGCAAATACGCTGCAAAGACACCTATCCCCCCATAGGTGTAAGTAGTTGACACTAGGTGGACTTTCAAGTGGTATCAGAGGGAGGTTACTCATCAAAGGGGTTAACACCTCGAGTAAGTTCCTGCATCTAGTGTCAACAAGAAGATCAGACTCAAGCATGGAGTTGGATTATGATGTCCTTCCTCTAAGACTCCCCTCTTGTACAAAGGAGTACTATCCTGTATGGAAGATGAGAGTACTATTTCATCTGGAGGCCATCGACCCTCGAGCTTCACTCATTTTGGAAGAGGGCCCCTTCATTCCCATGAAGGCCTCCTGCTCTGGAAAGGATATGCAGATCCCCAAGGAGACTACTGAAATGTCTGGGATTGAATTCTCTCTTTTCAACTTGGATAAAATGATTCGTAAAATCATCCTGGATGTCTGGACTGGACCTTCCCGGTCGAGACTTGAAAAGTGTAAGACGGCCAAGTCCTTGTGGCAAACTGTATCAGACCTCATGGAGGGATCAAACAGAACATGGATAAGTCGTCAGCAAAAGGATGAGGCATATATGGGGGTCAGTATTTCTGAAGAAGAAAGTGATGACCAATTTCTCAGTATCAGGGCTCCTGTGTCCTTATCAGAGACTGAGGAGGAAGTTGATGAAGACTGCACAGCTGAAGATGACTCAGCTGCCCCGGTCAGTCCTAACACTATTCCTGATCAGCTAAGTCAGGACCAGGTAACTTCTTCACCTTGCCCCTCTCTTCCCCATGTTCCTGAAGACAGGAATATTTTGGATGATTGCCCTCCAGAAAATCCTGATGCCCTGAAGAGTGTCCTTCAGAAAAGCAACCTGATTGTTGAGGAGCAAGCTCAGGAGATTGCTCGGCTGAAGATCTTATTGGTTCTCCAATTGGCATCTAATAAGGTTAAGGACTCTAAAATCTCAGATCTAGAGAGTCGTCTAGAGACCGAGAAGAGGATTGTTTCTAACTTTTCCAAGATAGATGCTATCAAAAGAAAAGCAGAAAATGGGTGGATCTCCCAAATCGTCAATTCATGGAGAAATGGGGAAATTGTGTTCAGACCCCCCACCCCGAGCAGGAAGGGCACACATCATGCATTCAGGTATGACCATAGGAACAACCATGGTCACTGCAAGAATGATCAGCCCTCTTGTGGAAGCACCCAGAATGCAAGGGCTGTCATGGCCACCCAGAAGATGATACCTCAGGCTTCAACCAAGCCTTTTGTATTCTCGGCCACTGCCCCTACTCGTCATGAGTCTGCCAGCATCAACTCACAATGCGCCTCTCACCTCCCTAGGACTCAGGAAAGGGGGGTTAGAAATCATGTTGTTGGCACACATGGGGACCTTGGAAGGGGGCTGACTGAAAGGAAGGCACCACCTCCCAGGCCTCATGACGCCTACCATATGCATTCTTTCCACCCTTCCATGAGTCACGGTGGAAGAGACAATTTGGTTAGCAGATTCGGCACTATCCCGTTTAGACCAAGGACTATGACTACCTCAGTCACCAGTTCAGGTCACAAACGGCGGTACAACATTCATGAATGTTGGTGTTGTGGCAAAGTGGGTCATTTTGCCATAGATTGTTGGCACAACCCTTCTGTGTCAAAGGCAAGGGGACTTCCACATCCTCGAGGCAATGTTAGTCCTCCCTCCAGGATCCCTGAGGGGAGGCATCCCAATTATTATACTGACAGGAACCTAGGACCCAATACTTATTGGGTTCCTAAGGCAAGATAAATCTTTTGCAGGGTAGTCTAGGTTCTCGTAAACCTCATGGGAACCAGACAGGAGATGTTCCAAAAATGACGTGGAACAAGTATCTGGAAAAGGAGCAGTGCCATCAACACGGGCACATTCAAGTTGACCACCTGATACCTTAAAGGAAGTAGGGATGACAGGAAAAGCACCTCCGGGACGTGTCAATTCCTCGGAAGAAGGCTTATTTCATGGAACAGCAAGAAGCAGAATTGTGTCGCAACCTCCACTGCAGAGTCTGAGTACATCTCGGCTGGGAGCTGTTGCGCACAACACCTATGGATAAGAAACCAGTTAGCCGACTATGACCTCAAGTTCAAGGAAGTACCGATGTACTGCGACTCCTCCAGTACAATTGCTATTGCCAACAATCCGGTATCGCACAGCAGAACAAAGCATATTGAAGTGCGTTACCATTTCATTCGGGAGCACGTGGAGAACAAGGACATCTCTCTCTGCTATGTTCCCACTGACAAGCAGATTGCAGACATTTTCACAAAGCCCCTTGACGAGCACAAGTTCAGTATGTTCAAAACTAAATTGGGGATGCTAAACTACGAAGAATGAAGACTACAGGAGATCAAGGCTCATGCGTCTAGGGGGAGCCTCTACTAGGAATTTGGTGAAAGCAAAGGTACAAGAACTGAGGGGGAGCATGGTGTCACATGCTTCAGTTCCCGATTTGCAGAAGCTGAAAAGGGGGAGATTACCCTCTCGGCTAAGGCTAAGGTGGCTCCAAGTTTGCTAAGGTGGTAATGAATATCTAATTGGTAATGAATATCTCTCTCAACTCAATTTTAAGTTTATGATTTTCATTTCTATATGCTCTATTCACCTTAGCTTGTAGGGTTTAGGCTTCTTCAAAAAGGGGGAGATTGTTGGGTATTGTATCCACAATGTACCTGATTTGAAGAAGCCCTTGTACAAGCTAAGGTAAATAGACTATGTATTTGATGAATTTCTTCTAGTTGTGCTTGCAGTTATTCCATGCTAAGTACACACCAATGTCAGGGTGCAGTGGGTCAATATACACGGGTCTGTGCAACGTAATCCCTCGTTGAGCAGATCAGTGTGTTGGCCTACGTGTACTCTCTCTATTGGGGTGTACTTAATTTCAAGTACAGGGCTATGATAAAGCAAGAGCAGACAAGGAGCAAGGATTGGCCAAAGACCATCTCACGGGTTGAAAGACGAGAATCGTCTAAGTGTAAATCGTCGAGAATCACTAAGTGATTCTCACCGATTCGTCGCGTCGAGAATCACCAGTGATTCTCGACGAGTCGTCGAGAATCATTAGTTGATTCTTGCCGGGTTGGGCCGGCTGTCTCGACGCAGTCAGAAAAATCATCTAAGGCAGAATCGTCGAGAATCACCAAGTGATTCTCGCCGATTAGTCGAGAATGACTTTGCATTCTCGACGAGTCGGCGAGAATCCAAGGTGATTCCCTCCGATTCTCCCCGGCCTCTGTAACCTGTGCTGCCAGAATTCTCTAAGTAGAATTCGGCGAGAATCGTAAGTGATTCTCGCCGATTCGTCGAGAATCACCCACGATTCTCGCTGAATTCTTCTTAGGTATTTTTCCGACTCTACCTGGACCGGTCCACGACATCTGCGGGATTTTGAACCGGACTTCGGTTTTACTAATGGTGGGGCCCACAACGGTCATCTCTTGACCTAGTGTATAAATACTCTGGTATTTGTGTACAGTACAAGACAGACGAGATACGAAACAAAATGGCCGACAAAAACCCTAATCTCGCGAACTTGCTCCGCCTCCGTCGCCGTAGCCGATCACCGAAGCCGATCTCGATCTCCTCCAGATCCTCGGTGATAGAAGCCTAGTCCTGCATATCGTCTCACGTGTCTATCCAGAGATCTTTTGTCTCTTGATTTGAGATAGGGAAATCTTTCCCCGTCCGAATCGATCGAGACGATCGATCCTCGTGTGACCGTTGGTAGACCTTGCCGACTTCGCTAAGAAGATTGGATCTCCAGTGCTTTGCTGCTGTTTTCAGTTGCCGCCGCCAACACCGAGTGCCTCGCCGCCGCTCGTCGCCGCCGCCGGTCTCGGGGAGATTCTCTCCAAGTAAGATCTAGGGTTGTGGACTCTTCGTTGACCTCAAGAACACATCGTCGAACGAAGAGGGACACCTTAGTCTCAATACGTTGTTTGTATTTCTTACAAGCTATTTTTATTCATTGTAAAGGACCGATTGGTCTTCAGTTGTAGGGTTTGGTGCAACCCGTGTTGTGGGAGTGTTGACTCCTACGTGTGGAAGGGTTCCTTCCGGTAGTGCAAGGATTGGATTTCAATCCTGTTGGTGAAGTGACCGAGTCGTCCCTGGTTGGGAGATAGGTCGATGGGGGAAAGTGGACGTACCCAGATCGGGGAACCCTTATAAATTGCTAGTGTACTTTTTGTGCTGTGTTGTTTTGTTTTCTTCTGCAGGTAAAACCTTAATTCCACAAATACGCTGCAAAGACACCTATCCCCCTCCATAGGTGTAAGTAGTTGACACTAGGTGGACTTTCAATACCCTCTGGAAATTGATGATCTTTAGGAAGAAAACTTGTATTATGATGTTAAAGCTCTGTGAATTTTTATGGAATTTTTAGAAGTTTAATTCTAAGGCTTGCTTCATTAAGCGTTGTTTCCCATGAAAATTAGATTAAATCTATTTTGATGTCTAGCAAGCCTGTAAAATTAAGATCTTTGCGCAATGTCCTTTTCTGTACCTTACAAATATTCAGTAATTTTTCTATAATGTAATGATGAGTAATTTCTGTACTTCTTTCTTTACTTAGGATTAATGGGATTATAATGGATAAATCAATTAGAGGTTAAATACTTCCTGTAAAATCATGAAAATTAGTATTTGATGATAACTTGTTGTTATTTAGTGATCATGATTTTTGGGGTTGCCATTACTTGAGAAAATTATGTAGTTCATGTTTAAAATTACCCATGACCAATCTTTTGGGAAAATTAAATAAATATCAGATTAATTAGGAAAATTATAATTTTTTGGATTTAGGCTAATTATGTCATGATAGACCTCCAGTAAATTTTATAGGAGATTCGGAAGACAATTTGGAGTACCTCCCCTTGTATACCTCATATAGCTTAGGATAGTCTGCATATAGTAAAACCGTAGAGTCGGAACTAGAGTGAGTAATAAACTTGGGGAGATGGAATTTTGGTAGTTTGCTGGTTGAATAGGGTGAGTTAAATTAAGTTCATTATTGGGAAGTCAGGATGAGTAGAGTGTGAGATTGGCAAGAGTTAAGTGATGTTCGGGAACGACGAAAGATCGTCCTCCCCGGTAGGAGAGGAAGAGTCTTAATACTCTAGGGCTAGATCTAAAGTAATTTAAAAGGGATCAGGTAATGGGTATCAACCAATAACAATAAGTGCCTTGCGAAAGGGAACGGTGGGCTTCAGCTACCATCATAGTTCCTAGTGCCCTTTGAGAGCCCTTTACGGGGAATACCGGGGGCAGTCCTGGGCTAACGTAAACCGTAGGAATAATAAACCAAAAGAGCAACTAGAATATCTAGGGTTGCATATTCACACACCCTAGTAGCTAGGGATGTAGAATATGTTGGTTCGATTGCCATTCAGACAGTAGCTTTGAAGGTATGTGCACGTACGGGACAGCCCGGGGAGCCGAGGGCTCGAGGGTTTGAATACAGAATAAGGTGGTGGGTCTTCGGTATTTGATTGTCGTTCACACCGACATCGGTACGTTGACTCGGCGGTGTGGGAAACTTAGCCAAAGAAAGTCTGGTAGATATAGCCAACACAAGTACGTGGATACTCTAGGCTGTGTTCTTCTATAGGCATACGGAAGGGCTAGGACCGGTAGTGTGGATACCCGCCTAGGAGTGGGGGGCCCGACCCACTGTCTCCGTTTGCCACTACGGAGGTTCCTGGGAGTGAAGCTAGCTGCCCGAACAGGGGGAACTAAAGGTTTGTGCGCATAGAGTCGTGTGCGTGAGTTGCACTTGCATGAATCATGGCATAGCATATCACTACACTCATATTTGCATAAAACCGACACCCCAACGTATAAATCAGTATGAGACTTTTTATACGATGGGAGCCTTGCAAAAGACCCCTTAACTAAAAGTTTGTATGGGCATTCATATAAGTTAAGGTTACTCATTTATTTACTTACTTACTTACTTATTTACTTGTTCTACTTGTCTTCTTTTGTTATACTACTTACCACATGTCTACCTTATTACTCATTACCGTAGAATTGCTAGATGTACTTTATTCTAGATAGTTGTTTATACACCATGATAGTTGTTAGACTAGCTCCATCGTCACCTGCCTTGTTTATTCTCCACCTTTATAGCTTCCCTTTCCTCCGCTCCGCTCGGTGCTTAGGAGCCGTGGGGGGAGGGGTAGGTGATGATAGGGCTTAGTCTTTATGACTAATGGTTTTCAAACCACAACATTACAGGAGCTCCGGATGGGAGACAGGGACCAGCAGTCCAGGGACCAACACCAGCGGAGTTTGGTGCGCGTGGAGGTGGGTCAGTCTAGCACCGGTGCACCTACGACCAACTCCGTGAGTGACTAGTGTTTTTATAGCTTCCGCGATGAGTGATTTGTAGTGAGGACTCTGATGTACCGGGCTCGAGCCTGTTTATATATATTTCATTTGAACTGTATCTTTGTAGTACTTCTATTTGTTATTACTGATGGACTAGATGTGATTTCATTTTATATGTGTATGTGGACCTTTTTACATTTTATGTATACTTACTTCTCTCTCTTTGTGATCGAAAGGGCCGGCAGAATTGGCGTTTTGTAGTGGAGGCCTTCCCGTGAGTCGTTGCCACCGCAAAGTGGCAATTCTTGGCTAAGACCCCGGTGGTTGAACAAGAAAAATAAAGGGGGTCTTACAAAATGGCAGTGAGGTAAAGCAAGGATCCAATTATGCATATATACTTGGTTTCATCAAAAGGTTTCCCTGTCTCATTCTTGTGTAGAGACATAGTTGAATCCATTGGAGTCCGCATAGAGGTTGCGTTCTCCATTCTGAATTTCTTAAGTATCTCCTTGGTGAACTTCATTTAAGAGATGAAAATTCCATCCTCAGATTATTTCACCCAAAGTCTTAAGAAATACTTCAGCTCAATCATACTGCTCATTTCAAACTTTCCTTGCATAAGTTTGGAAAACTTCTTGCAAAGATTGTCTTCCATAGAGCCAAATATAATGTCATCAACATAGATTTGCACTAGCAAAATCTTGCATTTGACTTCCCTTTGAAATAATGTCTTGTCTATCTTTCCTCTTGTTAACTTGCTCTCAAGAAGAAAGCTAGACAACATCTCATACCAAGCTCGAGGAGCTTATTTTAAGCCATATAGAGCTTTATTAAGAAAATAAATCTGTAAAGAGAAAGTAGGATTAGCAAAACTTGGGGGTTGTACTATGTATGCTTCCTCTTTCAGATTCCCATTGAGGAATGATGACTTCAAGTCCATTTGATTGACCTTGAAGGCTTTGAGGGTGGCATACGCAAGAAAAAACTTGATCGCCTCGAGCCTGGCCACTGGTGCAAAGGTCTGGTTGAAGTCGATCCCTTCTTCTTATCCATACCCTTTAGCTATAAGCCTAGATTTGTTCTTGATGATGACTCCATGTTTGTCCATCTTATTTCTGAAGATCAATTTGGTGCCGATCACATTCTGCCCCTTGGGTCTGGGCACCAACTCCTAGACTTTACACCTTTCAAACTGGTTGAGCTCCTCCTGCATTGCCATGATCAAAAAGGCATCCTTGTTTGCTTCTTCAAACTTCTTTGGCTCAACCTGAGACTGAAAGCTAAGATGCAAAATATTATTAGTTGTACCTCTTCTAGTTCTAACTCCATCGCCTGGCTCTCCAATGATCTGATCAACTAGGTGATCTCTGAGGTGTCTGGACACTGGGTTTCTTCCTCTTCCACCAGCAGGTTCTGCAATATCTGATGCATCCTCTGGGGTTGGTTCATCTAGTTGTTCTTCATCTACCATATTTGGATCGACGAACTTGACTGAGCTTGGAGCATGTTTTTTGACTGCTTCTTCCAAGCTTAATTATTCAAACCTGGTACCTACATCTGCACCAATAACACTAGACGAGCTTCTTTGGAGCATGCTTATCTCACCAAATACAACATTAATAGACAATTCTACCACAACGGTTTTCTTATTGAAAATCTTATATGTCTTACTATGGCTACTATAGCCTACAAAAATTCCTTCAAAACACTTTTCACTAAACTTTGTGCGATATTATTTCCCATTATTAAGTACGAAATATTTACATCCAAAGATTCTAAAGTAGGGCACATTCGGTTTTCTTCCTTTCAATAGTTCACAGGGAGTCATGCGATGGTTCTTGTTGATTAGAGCTCTGTTTTGCACGTGGCAAGCTGTGTTGATTGCTTCAGCCCAGAAGTACTCTGGAAGTGAAGCGTCGTTCAACGTAGTTGTACATGCTTCAAAGAGGGCTCTATTCCTTCTCTCAGCTACTCAATTTTTCTATGGAGTATGAGGGGACGAAAACTCATGAATGATACCTTGGCTTTCACAGAATTTTGTCATGGCACCAGACTTAAATTCTATTCTATGGTCACTTCTTATTTTGACAACTAAGCAGTTCAATTCGTTCTAGATTTGTCGGAGAAAATTAGTGAAAGAATCAAGGGTGATTGACTTGTGTTTCAGAAAGAACACCCAATTAAAATGAGATTAGTCATCCATAATTAGCAACATATATACTTTACCTCCTAAAATGTGAATTGGCATAGGACTGAATAAGTCCGTGTGAAGTAAGTACAGACTTCTCAAAGAATCTTTTTCAGTAATACCCATGAAGGTAGCCCTTATTTGCTAACCCATTTAGCATGCGTGACATGGAATCTCTTTAAGGCACTTAATGTTGGGGCATCACGCACTAAGTTGTGAGAAAATAGCATATTTATGGTTTTGAAATTAATATGTGCTAATCTCTCGTGTTATTGGTAACAAAGAGACACACTACTTTTAGTCACAAAGTACACTGGTGTATAATTTTCTAATCATAGAAAATTTAAACAAAATATATTTCTACTCTGAGTGCCTATTAAGATCGTCTCCAAATTATCAGACGAATTTATCAGACACTTGTCCTTGTAAAACTAAAAGATATAGCCTTTGTCACATAATTGACTTATGCTTAACAGATTATGCTGTAATCCTTCAGCATAAGCCACGTCTATGAAAGAAACTATGTCGTTGGAAATCTTGTCGTAGCCTTTCGTGATTCTCTAGTCTTACCCTCATAATATAACTTTTGGTCTGTCTTCGACTGGGGTAAATTCTCGCAATATGCTTCTTTTCCCGGTCATATGCTGAGAGCATCCGCTGTCCAAATACCAGATTAGATTCTTGTTGGCCTTTGGACATACTTGCAATCATAAATCATTTTACCTTAGGAACCTAAACAGATTTGGGTCCTTGGTTCCTTATCAGCTTAACACCACAAGGAACATTAACATTATGAGTGGTCAGTCTCGTACTGTTACCTCGTGGAGCTTCGAAATTTATCGGGTTGAACTAACAATATATGCCAAAATGACAAATTTTGCCGCAACACCAATAATCAAACTTGTTGTACCTTCTCTTGTACTTCAACTTTACTTTTAAATGAGAGGTATATCTGGGGCAACATACTTGGAGGTGAAAGCCTCCTGATTGCAATAGACACAGTGCGTCTCCATCTCCTTTGCCTTGGGTACCACAGTTTTGGCTTTCGCTGCTTTCTTATAATTATGTCCTTGAACATAAAGAACATAGTCTTTTAGAGTGATCTCTTCATAAGGAGCCTTAAAAACATTTGCCCCAAAGTGTTGGGGATGGGTCCATCCTTAGTAGTGCCTTTTTGGTTCCACGTAAGTAGGCCTAGAAAGGTGACCATAAGATGTATCAAGGTCAAATTTATTCGTCGGGAAGATTAACTTCTTAAATAATGGTTGACCTTGTAGTGCCTTCCCTTTGGCTTTGGCATTGGCTTTCTTAGAAGCCTTACCTCTTCTAGTAACGTGGCTAAGACCACTACCCTTCTTTGTAGCAGAAAACTCTTCGATGAGAGGAAGAACAGTCTTTGGCTTTGAGTAGCTTTCAACTAGCTTCCTTTCCACCAAGAGCTTTTCTTCTAGCTCATCTAGGTATTTCTCCTTTTGTCTTAATGTCTCAGCAAAGCTTTTCAATTCCTCTTTCAAGGAGTGGACTTCATCTCTGAGAGGAAGTAAGTTTGCAAGTTCCTCCTCTAGACTTGTTTCAACTTCCTTGAGGGAGGCAATCTCTTTTGTTTCTTTTTAACTACCTTCCAGCATTTGTCAAAAGCTTTCAAAAGTTTCTCATGCTGAGCCATCAAGTTAGCTTCATCTTCCTCCGAAGAGTAGTCCTCATGACCAATAGAGGAGGTTTCTGACTCAGAGAGTACAATGTGAGAGTTTACCTTCCCATGGTACTCTGAGTCTCCAACTTCCTCGTCTGATGGAGCCATAGGACCGAAGTAAGCTTCCTCATTCTCTAAACTTGAGTCACTTGAGTCACTATCGCTGAGAGTCTTGGACTTCTTGGCGACGATGCTTTTCTCTTCATTCTTTTTACCTTTAAAGGATCTCTTTTTGTCATTCATGGAACCTTCCTTTTTCTTGTACGTACACTTTTCAATCATGTGTCTTATCTTATTATAGAAATAGCGCACAACGTCAGAGGAAAAATGCTTATTCTATTTATATTTATACATGTCCTCTTGGTTGTAGATTTTCATGGAGCGACCACTATCACGATGTGATCTTCTATTGTAAGAGGAGGATGACTGATTCTTCATTTATCTCCTCTTGTTGAGCAGTTTCTTGAACTACTAAGATATGAGGGAAAACTCTCAATCAGATAGCTCAGAGACTGATGTGCTTTGCTTAGAGTCTTCTGGGGTGTCTGGAGTGCGTGTTCTTACTAGTGACATGGCTTTATACTTTCTCAAACCTTCTGCCTTTAGGGCAACTGACTTCTCTCTGCTTGAAGTCTTGTTGCTTTGCTCTTCATTCTTTCTGGTGTTCATTTGAAGCTCGTAGGAGAGAAGCTTTCCAAAGAGGTTCTGAGGGTCAATCTCAAGTATCTTCCCAAACTCCCTAATGGCTACCACTTTAGTGTCCCAGTCCTTTATCAAGGATCTAAGGAATTTGTCATTCAATTCACCATTAGTGAAGATGAGGTTGTAGTTTCTGAGACCATTGACAATCTTGAAGAATTTCTCGAAGCTGTCTGCAATGGTGTCATTTGATCCCTTCTTGAATGATTCGTACTCTTGATTCAGCAATGATCTACGATCATCTCTAACTTCTTTTGTTCCTTCCATCAGAACTACAAAGTATTCCCACATCTCGTTGGCAGATTTGAAGTGGAATAGGTTATGAAGCATTGATTAGTCCACTACACTTGTGATAATATTCTTAACCTTTTTGTTCAAGGAGAATAGGGCAATTTCATCTTTGGTAAGATCCACAATTTTCTTAGGAATCATGATGGTTGGGTTTAGAGCTGAGGCTTGTGTAGTTATATGAGGTCCTTCTTCCACAATCTGAAAAATCCTCGGATCTACAACTTCCATGAAGAATCAGACTCGTTCTTTCCATATGGGAAAGTTCTCTTTGGTGCATACCGACAACTTCATAGAAGGCATATCCTTGCTTTTATACATGGCTACTGAGGATTCTCTTGACGCTAGATATAAGATCTTGTTCAAGGTGTTAGCCTTATATCAAACAAAATGCCCCTCTAATACCAATTGAAAGTATCTAGGGTCAACCTTAATCACCTAGAGCGAGGTGAATAGGTGATGTCTTGTCTTTTCACGGAATAAAAAATACTTGAAAATTTAAGCACATAAAACGCCAAGATCTATAGTAGACGTACCTATTGGGAATTGTGCCCTTCAATGTTCCTTAGGATTTGAAATGGAATCACTAATCATGCTGAAGGGCATAATGTATTTGATATATGCTTGAGTTATTGAATGGAAATTGTCCTTGATTGGACAGGTGAATAGGAAGAGTAAGCTGGAAGTCAGAAAATTTGACTAAGGCATAACCGCTGAGATAGCTGAGAAGAATGTCACAGCAGAACCACTAGGACAGCTGAGAAGCTCAACACATATCATTGAGAGAAGTGCTGGTCTCAGCTAAACCGCTGAGACAAAAGACTGTCTCAGCCGTGAAGAAAAAACCGTTTAGACAGTTGATAAGGAACCATTGAGACAGAAGAGTCTCAACTGTGAAGAAGAAACCGCTAAGACAGTTGAGAAGGAACCGCTGAGACAAAGCCAGCAGAAATCTTCTAAGTACAGAAAGTGGAGTTCGTCGAGCTCAGCTCACAGATCGTCGAGCTTAGGTTAAAGGTTGAAGAGTCAGAGTTCATCAACCTGAGCCTGCCTTTCTTCGAGCTCATGTTGAAGGTTGAAGATTCAGAGTTCGTCGATCTCAGCTCACAGATCATCGAGCATAGGTTAAAGGTTGAAGATTCAGAGTTCATCAACCTGAACCTGCCTTTCGTCGAGCTCCGGTTAATGGTTGAAGATTTTGAAGTTTATCGAGCTCAGCACAGAGTTCGTCGATCTCAGATCGACGATCGTCGAGCCTAGTCCAAATACTTCATGCCATTATGGGAAAGCTACAATAACACTGAAAGCTACTATTTGTCTTCTTCTGAGGGAGGTGGCGCTCACCATACTTGATTGGTCCCACATTCAAATTGTGCCGCTGATTCAAATCAATAGATATAAAAAGAAAATAAGAAAAGAAGATTAGGGTTAACGAACGAAAATAGAAAACGAAAAAGGGGCGGCTGGACTTCATCTTCTTCGATAAGCTTGAAAGCAAAGTCCAGCAGTGAAAGCTAGAAGGAAAAGATTGTTGAAGCTCCTTCCTGTTTAGCAGGATTGTTCCTTGAAGAAAAATTTGGCTGATTCAATCTATCAGCAAGTGAAGATAGCTGTGTGAAGGGGTATATGCCTTCAACAGCAGATAGTTGCTCACCTGTGCAGCAAAGAAGAAGTTGGTTGTAGAAGAAGACGCATCCCTTCTACAGCAAGTGGGCTGGACTGATATCTGCTCAATCCAGCAAGTTAGACTCAGAGATTTATCTCTGAGTCAGTATTTCAATTTTACTTGATTATTTCCTATATGATTAAGTTTATCTAAATCTGAGTGTAGGGCACTTTGTTCCTGAGTGGTAGGTGACTAATTAGTCACTAAGGTAGGTGCCCTGCTTAGGTACTGAGGTAGGATCCAAGTGTGGATCTGAGTTGTATGGCTTATGTGCCTGAGGTAGGAGAGTGCTGCTCTCTGAGGTGGGATCCAAGTGTGGATTGGAGGTAGGGATGTCCTACCAGCATGAGTGTAGGGCCTTTTGCTTGAGGTAGGTGACTTTTGAGTCATTGAGCTGTAGGTGACAAGTGTGTCACTGAGTTATAGGCCCTGGAGGAGGCTGAGTTATAGGTGCCTGGAAGGGCATTGAGGTAGGTACCTGTTAAGGTACTGAGTTGCAGGAGTGTTGCATCACTCAGAGAGAAGGGTTGTGTGCCTGAAGTTATAGGGCTGAGAAGCCTGAGCTATAGGCCTTAGAAATAAAGCTGAGGTAGGTGGTTAGTGGACCACTAAGCTGTAAGAGCACTGTAGGGCTCTGAGGTAGGAACCTTTGTGGTTCTGAGTTTAGATTCTGAAAAGAATCTGTGTGAGGCTGAGTGGCCTGAGGTGTAAACTCTGAGGAGCATATTGGGGGAGTTTGTTCCTAGTCCAACAAATCAGTTGGATAGGTGGGAGGGAAAGTGGTTGTACCCAATTGGGGAACAACTATAAATACTTGTGTGCTTATTGTGTAGCTTGTTTCTTTCTTGTATTGCATGTAATTAGGACAAGCTTTATGTCACCAAACTTATAAACATCAAAACGGCTTAAGTAATTTCAAAGACCTATTCACCCCCTCCCCTTCTAGGTGACTAGCTAACCTTTAAGTAATAACTTTCAAGTGGTATCAGAGGAAGGTTACTCAAAATGGATTTAACAATCTGAGCATACCTCCATGGTTAGCTAGAAGATATAATCATGGGGTCAGGAATGAACTATAAGGAGCTAGGGGCCATGAAACGGCCAATCTGCAGGAAGGAAGGATTTCACCTCTAGATGCAAAGGGTCAGACTATTCATGGAAGCATCTAACCATAGGATCTATGTAACAGTAGTGGAAAGTCCTTTAGACCCCACAAAGGATTCCACCATAGATCCAACTGTGAGAGTGCCTAAGGCATTTATAAAGATGGATAAAGATGAGGTGATTCTGTCCACCATGGACAAAAGGGGACAAAATATCATAGCCAGTGCCATTGATGACTCAACCTTCCAGAATCTAGTGCACTACAAGACCTCTAAGGAAATGTGGGACACACTTATGGTGTATATGGAAGGCTTTGAGGAAGTTAGAGATGATAGGAAGTCCATTCTCAACCAAGAGTATGAGGCCTTCAGACAAAGCTGTTGGGTACACTAGAAGTATGTACCAGATTTGGAGAAGATTGATCCTAGTCAATGATATATATCAATATGTATTTGATGTATGTTTAAGTTTCCTTGTGCAGGGTTAAGGAATGGAAGAAAATATTCTAAGTACAAGTGTCGACACTTGTGAAGAATTGTGTCAACACACGAGACTTGTGTCGACACCAGCAGAAAAGCATTGTGTCGACACCTAAGAATTGTGTCGACACCAGAACCAAAAGTTGTGTCGACACCAGAAGCCAGATTTTTTTCAATACCCAGAAATTGTGTCGACACCTAGGAACTATGTCGATACCCAGAAGCTAAGTTGACACCAAAGGCAGGAATTGTGTCGACACTTAAAGCAGGACTTATGTCGACACCAAAAGCAAGAATTGTGTCGACACTTAAAGCAGAACTTATGTCGACACCTGAGGAAAGGATTTTGTCGACACCTAAAGCAGAGGTGAAAGTCCACCTAGTGTCAACTACTTACACCTATGGGGGGGATAGGTGTCTTTGCAGTGTATTTGCGGAATTAAGGTTTTACCTGCACAAGAAAACAAAACAACACAGCACAAAAAGTACACAAGAAATTTATAGTGGTTCCCCGATTTGGGTACGTCCACTTTCCCCCTTCGACCTATCTCCCAACCAGGGACGACTCGGTCACTTCACCAACAGGATTGAAATCCAATCCTTGCACTACCGGAAGGAACCCTTCCACACGTAGGAGTCAACACTCCCACAACACGGGTTGCACCCAACCCTACAACTGAAGACCAATCGGTCCTTTACAATGAATTAAAAATAGCTTGTAAGAAATACAAACAACGTATGGAGACTAAGGTGTCCCTCTTTGTTCGACGACGTGTTCTTGAGGTCAACGAAGAGTCCACAACCCTAGATCTCACTTGGAGAGAATCTCCCCGAGACTGGCGGCGGCGACGAGCAGCGGCGAGGCACTCGGTGTTGGCGGCGGCAATTGAAAACAGCAGCAAAGCACTGAAGATCCAATCTTCTTAGCGAAGTCGGCAAGGTCTACCAACGGTCACACGAGGATCGATCGTCTCGATCGATTCGGACGGGGAAAGATTTCCCTATCTCAAATCAAGAGATAAAAGATCTCTGGATAGACACGTGAGACGCTGTGCAGGACTAGGCTTCTATCACCGAGGATCTGGAGGAGATCGAGATCGGCTTCGGTGATCGGCTGCGGCGACGGAGGCGGAGCAAGTTCGCGAGATTAGGGTTTAGTCGGCCGCTTTATTCGTATCTCGTCTATCTATCTTACTGTACACAAATACCAGAGTATTTATACACTAGGTCAAGAGATGACCGTTGTGGGCCCCACCATCAGTAAAGCCGAAGACCGGTTCAAAATCCCGCAGATGTCGTGGACCGGTCCAGGCAGAGTCGGAAAAATACCTATGTCAAATTCGGCGAGAATCGTGGGTGATTCTCGACGAATCGGCGAGAATCACTTACGATTCTCGCCAAATTCTACTTAGAGAATTCTGGCAGCCCAGGTTACAGAGGCCGGGGAGAATCGGTGGGAATCACCTTGGATTCTCGCCGACTCGTCGAGAATGCAAAGTCATTCTCGACGAATCGGCGAGAATCACTTGGTGATTCTCGACGATTCTGCCTTAGATGATTTTTCTGACTGCGTCGAGACAGCCGGCCCAACCCGGCAAGAATCAACTAATGATTCTCGACGACTCGTCGAGAATCACTGGTGATTCTCGATGAATCGGTGAGAATCACTTAGTGATTCTCGACGATTTACACTTAGACGATTCTCGTCTTTCAACCCGTGAGATGGTCTTTGGCCCATCCTTGCTCCTTGTCTGCTCTTGCTTTATCATAGCCTTGTACTTGAAATTAAGTACACCCCAATAGAGAGAGTACACGTAGGCCAACACACTGATCTGCTCAACGAGGGATTACGTTGCACAGACCCGTGTATATTGACCCACTGCACCCTGACATTGGTGTGTACTTAGCATGGAATAACTGCAAGCACAATTAGAAGAAATTCATCAAATACATAGTCTATTTACCTTAGCTTGTACAGGGGCTTCTTCAAATCAGGTACATTGTGGATACAATACCCAACAATCTCCCCCTATTTGAAGAAGACTAAACCCTACAAGCTAAGGTGAATAGAGCATATTGAAATGAAAATCATAAACTTAAAATTGAGTTGATAGAGATATTCATTACCAATTAGATATTCATTACCAATTTCTTGAGAGCAAACTTGGAGCCACCTTAGCCTTAGCCGAGAGGGTAATCTCCCCCTTTTCGGCTTCTACAAATCGGGAACTTAAGTATGTGACACCATGCTCCCCCTCAGTTCTTGTACCTTTGCTTTCACCAAATTCCTAGTAGAGGCTCCCCCTAGACGCATGAGCCTTGATCTCCTGTAGTCTTCATTCTTCGTAGTTTAGCATCCCCAATTCAGTTTTGAACATACTGAACTTGGCCTCGTCAAGGGGCTTTGTGAAAATGTCTACAATCTGCTTGTTAGTGGGAACATAGCTGAGAGAGATGTCCTTGTTCTCCACGTGCTCCCGAATGAAATGGTAACGCACTTCAATATGCTTTGTTCTACTGTGCGATACCAGATTGTTGGCAATAGCAATTGCGCTGGAGGAGTCGCAGTACATCGGTACTTCCTTGAACTTGAGGTCATAGTCGGCTAACTGGTTTCTTATCCATAGGAGTTGTGCGCAACAGCTCCCAGCCGAAATGTACTCAGACTCTGCAGTGGAGGTTGCGACACAATTCTGCTTCTTGCTGTTCCATGAAATAAGCCTTCTTCCGAGGAATTGACACGTCCCGGAGGTGCTTTTCCTATCATCCCTACTTCCTGCAAAATCAGCATCTGAAAACCCTATTAGCTCGACATCAATGCTTCTCGGGTACCATAAGCCAAGATTAGGGGTACCTTTAAGGTATCTGAGAAATCGCTTTGCAGCGACATAATGAGATTCCTTAGTGTTCACCTGATATCTGGCACAAACACATGTGGAGAACATGATATCCGGTCTACTTGCAGTAAGATAGAGCAGAGATCCAATGATGCTTCTGTATTTGGTTTCATCAAAAGATTTCCCTTTCTCATCCTTATCCAGAGACATGGTGGATCCCATTGGAGTCCTCATAGTGGTTGCATTCTCCATTCCGAATTTCTTGAGGAGTTCATTTGTGAACTTCGTCTGAGAAATGAAGATTCCTTCCTCAGACTGTTTCACTTGAAGTCCCAAGAAATACTTCAGCTCTCCCATACTGCTCATTTCAAACTTTCTTTGCATAAGTTTGGAAAACTTTTTGCAAAGATTGTTGTCCGTTGAGCCGAATATAATGTCATCAACATAGATTTGCACCAGCAAAATCTTGCCTTTGACTTCCCTGAGAAACAATGTCTTATCTATTTTTCCTCTAGAGAACTTGTTCTCAAGAAGAAAACTAGACAATTTCTCATACCAAGCTCGAGGAGCTTGTTTTAGGCCATATAACGCTTTATTAAGAAAATATACATGATTAGGATAAGTTGGATTGACAAAACCTGGAGGTTGAGCAACGTATACTTCCTCTTTCAAATCTCCATTCAAGAAAGCCGATTTCACGTCCATCTGATAGACTGTGAATCCTTTGTGAGAGGCATAGGCTAGGAATAGCCGGATTGCCTCGAGCCGTGCAACTGGTGCAAATGTCTGGTCAAAGTCAATCCCCTCCTCCTGTCTGTATCCTTGAGCCACCAGTCTGGCTTTGTTCTTGATGATGACTCCATGTTCATCCAACTTGTTTCTGAAGATCCACTTGGTGCCAATCACATTTGGCATCTTCGGTCTGGGAACCAGCGTCCAGACTTCGCATCTTTCGAATTGATACAGCTCCTCTTGCATGGCCAAAATCCACAACGCATCTTTGTTCGCTTCGTCGAACTTCTTTGGCTCCACCTGCGACAGAAAGCTAAGATGCAAGATCTCGTTAAGAGTACCTCGGCGAGTTCTGACACCGTCTCGGGGATCCCCAATGATTTGATGTCTGGGATGATTCCTCACGTGTTTGAGCTCTAGAAGTCTTGCATCAGGAGCTTCGACTATTTCTTGGGCATCTCCTTCTTCTAAAGGATTTGCCTCATTTTGATCTTCAACTTCTCCGATCGGCATTGATGTGGAGACCTTGACATACTTTGGAGTTGCATCCTTCTCGGGATCATCCAGTTGTAGCTTTCCGAGTCTGGCACCTGCAGCTTCAGGAAGGCAACTAGAAGTCTTGCAATTAAGCAAGCTTCCTTCATCAAATACAACATTTATTGATTCCTCTACCACTAGGGTTTTCTTATTGAAAACTCTATAATCCCGGTTGTGGCTACTATAGCCCATGAATATGCCTTCGAAGCATTTTTCACCAAACTTAGTACGCGGGTACTTCCCATTATTCAGTACATAACACTTGCAGCCAAAAATCCTCAGATAGGACATGGTTGGTTTCTTGACTTTCAGTAGCTCATAAGGATTCTTACGATGGCTCTTGTTAATCAACGCCTGGTTTTGTACATGACAGGCCGTATTGACAGCCTCGGCCCAGAAGTATTCTGGGAGAGAAGCGTCATTCAACATTGTCGTGCACGCTTCAATGAGTGTTCTACTCCTCCTCTCCGCCACTCCATTCTGTTGAGGAGTGTGAGGGGAGGAGAACTCGTGAAAGATACCAAGCTCTTCACAGAACTCTGTCATAGCCCCAGACTCAAACTCTGTTCCGTGGTCACTTCTGATTTTGACCACTGAGCAGTTAAGTTCGTTCTGTATCTGCTTGACAAAACTGGTGAAGATGTCAAACGTATCAGACTTGCGTTTTAAAAAGAACACCCACGTAAACCGAGAGTGATCATCTACAATCACTAGCGTATACGACTTCCCTCCTAAGCTATGAACCTGCATTGGACCAAACAGGTCCATGTGCAGAAGATATAGACATCTGGAGGAATCTTTGTCTGGGATGCCCTTAAAGGTAGCCCGAGTCTGCTTGCCCATCTGACATGCAGGACATGGACTATCTTTGATGCACTTAATAATGGGAGCATCCCTTACTAAGTATTTGGAAAATAGCATATTAATTGTTTTGTAATTAATGTGTGCCAATCTCTTGTGCCATTGTTCACAAAGAGATGCACTGCCTTTAGCAACGAGGCATACTGGGGTAGAAGAATCTAAACTAAGAAAATCTAAACAGAAAATATTTCTGCTCCTAATGCCTGTTAATACGGTCTCCGAAGAGTCACATGATATTATCAGGCATTTATCCTTGCAGAACTTAACGTCATACCCTTTATCACATAACTGGCTTACGCTGATCAGGTTATGATTTAACCCTTCAACATAAGCTACGTTAGTGATAGAGAGTATGCCGTTGGAAATCGTACCGTAACCTCTGGTGACTCCCCAATCAGATCCCCCAAATATGACTTTGGGTCCATCCTCGACTGGAGAGTACTCCCTCAGCAGGATTCTTGTCCCGGTCATGTGACGGGAGCATCCACTGTCCAAATACCAAATAGGAGTTTTGTTGCCCTTTGGATATCCCTACAAAACAGAATTAATTTGCCTTAGGAACCCAATCGAACTTGGGTCCTAGATTCCTTGTTAGCATACTCCCCCTCGATTGGTTAACTCTACGAGTGGTCGGCCTCGCATTGCTAACATAAGGAGTCTCGTTATACCTTAGATTAAACCACCAATCCACGGCAAAGTGACCAATTTTGCCACAGCACCAGCAGTCAAACCTGTTATACTTCCTCTTGGGCGCCTGCATTACCCTTGAAACGTGGGGTTCAGCTGGGGCCGAAGACCTGGAGGTGGAGGCAACATGATGACCACAGTCACATGACTTCTTCACCTCTTGGCTTTTCAGTGTAACAGGCTTGTCCTTAGGTGCCTGCTTCCTATTATGGCCGCTAGAGAATTGACCATAATTTCCCAAGTGGATTTCCTCATAAGGTGCCTTGAAGACACTCTCACTGAAGTTACGGGGAAAGTTCCACCCATCATATCGGCTCTTCGGCTTTGCAACCGAGGGCCTGAAGTGATGCTCATATGTTGACTCAAAGTCATGTTGGTTACAGGGAAAGCTAGGCTTTCTGAACTCAACAGGGCTGAGTGGGGCCTTTCCTTTCTCAACAGCAGAGGCTTTCTTGGCAGCCTTATTCTTCCTCCTGTTCCTGTTTCTCTTGGATGAGGAGCTAGATACCCTTACATGCCCCAGGCCAGCTCCTTTGGCTTGAGCAGAGAAGGTATCAACTAATGGAAGAACAGCTTTTGGCATAGAGAAGCTCTTGACGATCTTCCTTTCTGCCGCAAGTAGTTCTTCCAACTTGTCGACTTCCTCCTGCTTAAGATCAAGGAGCTTAAGAGATTCTGAATGCTTTGAGGTCAGGTCCAAGTGCTCCTGTCGGAGGGAGATCAAACTGGTGATCTATTCCCTCAGGGATACACTCTCACCTTTAAGGAATTTAACTTCCTTTTTCTCAGCCTTCAGTTTCTTTCGACATTTCAGGAATGTATTGAGCAGAAGCTCATACTTCTCGAGGAGCTCTGCTTCAAGGGCAGAAGGGCTATCCTCGGGGTCATCATCCTGAGACTCAGGATCAGAGTCAGAGTCGGAGAGAGGGGTGTGAGCTTTTACCTTCCCAGTAAATGGGGGGGCATTCTCCTTCTGAGTCAGAGCGACCCATTAGCCCAAAGTAGGCTTCCTCATCATCGCTGGTGTCTGACGTGACAGATTCACTCAGCATCTTTGGCTTCTTTGTGATGTAACTCCTCTCCTTCTTCTTGTCTTTTGAGGACCTGTGCTCCTCTCCCTTTCCCTTTTCCCTCTTTCCTTGATGGCAGTCGGCCACGACGTGTCCTGGCTTGTTGCAACCAAAGCATATAATGTCAGAAGAGCGGTGTTTGTTCGGTTTGGAAACATACCTGTCAGAGGAATAGTTCTTCTTCTGATCCCTTGAGGAGGAGCCGTTTCTCTTTCTCTGATTCCTCAGCTTGAGGAACTTCTTGAATTCCCGTGTGATAAGGGATAAATCTTCCTCTGATAACTCTGATCCGGAGGAGCTTGGCTCAGAGTCTTCCTCTTCATCCCTCTTCCACGCACGGGAAGAGGCGCCACCCTTGCCCTTTCTGGATTGGATGGCTTTCAGGGCCACCGTCTTTTCCTTGGCCGCGGCTTTCTCTGCTTCCTCTTCAGCCTTCCTTGTGTTCAACTGAAGCTCATAGGACATGAGCTTCCCGAACAGAATCTGTGGATCAGTTTCCGCAAGTCTGCCAAACTCGCGGATGGCGCAGATCTTTGTGTTCCATTCCTTAGTGAGGGACCTAAGGAACTTATCATTGAGTTTATCGTCAGTGAACACCCTTCCATATCCTTTGAGTGCATTGATGATCTTGAGGAAGTTTTCGAAGGTGACTCCGATCTCCTCCTTTGGCCCTTGCCGGAAGGCCTAATATTTCTGATTGAGGAGGGATCTCCGATCGTCCCTCACTTCATCTGTGCCCTCCATTAGGACAATCAGACAGCTCCAGAGATCCTTGGCTGTCCTGCAGTTGGTGAAGTTCTGCATCATAGAGTCGTCAACTGCGCTTACCAGGATGTTCTGAGCTTTCTTGTCGAGTCCGAACAACACCATTTCGTCCTTGTCCATTTCCGAAAGTTTCTTGGGCACTTTCCTGGTTGGATCAATGGTGGAGGCCTTGGTGGGAATGTAAGGTCCCTCCTCCACTATCATGAAGAGCCGGGGGTCGACTGCTTCCATGTAGAATCTGATTCTTTCCTTCCAGATAGGAAAGTTCAGTCTGGTTCATACTGGGATTTTGCCGGAATGCTTGAGTCCGTCCATGGAAGATATCGTTCTTCTTCTTGACACTGGTGGCAGGATTTTACTCAAGGTGTGAACCTTTTTGATGAGCAACCTCCCTCTGATTCCACTTGAAAGTCCAGCTAGTGTCAACTACTTACACCTATGGGGGGGGATAGGTTTCTTTGCAGCGTATTTGCGGAATTAAGGTTTTACATGCACAAGAAAACAAAACAACACAGCACAAAAAGTACACAAGCAATTTATAGTGGTTCCCCGATTTGGGTACGTCCACTTTCCCCCTTCGACCTATCTCCCAACCAGGGACGACTCGGTCACTTCACCAACAGGATTGAAATCCAATCCTTGCACTACCGGAAGGAACCCTTCCACATCTAGGAGTCAACACTCCCACAACACGGGTTGCACCCAACCCTACAACTGAAGACCAATCGGTCCTTTACAATGAATTAAAAATAGCTTGTAAGAAATACAAACAACGTATGGAGACTAAGGTGTCCCTCTTCGTTCGACGACGTGTTCTTGAGGTCAACGAAGAGTCCACAACCCTAGATCTCACTTGGAGAGAATCTCCCCAAGACCGGCGGCGGCGACGAGCGGCGGCAAGGCACTCGGTGTTGGTGGCGGCAACTGAAAACAGCAGCAAAGCACTGGAGATCCAATCTTCTTAGCAAAGTCGGCAAGGTCTACCAACGGTCACACGAGGATCGATCGTCTCGATCGATTCGGATGGGGAAAGATTTCCCTATCTCAAATCAAGAGATAAAAGATCTCTGGATAGACACGTGAGACGCTGTGCAGGACTAGGCTTCTATCACCGAGGATCTAGAGGAGATCGAGATCGGCTTCGGTGATCGGCTGCGGCGACGGAGGCGGAGCAAGTTCGCGAGATTAGGGTTTAGTCGGCCGCTTTTTTTTGTATCTCGTCTATCTATCTTACTGTACACAAATACCAGAGTATTTATACACTAGGTCAAGAGATGACCGTTGTGGGCCCCACCATCTGTAAGGTCGAAGACCGGTTCAAAATCCCGCAGATGTCGTGGACCGGTCCAGGCAGAGTCGGAAA
The DNA here is from genome assembly GCA_039513925.1 of Platanthera zijinensis. NCBI lineage: Eukaryota > Viridiplantae > Streptophyta > Magnoliopsida > Asparagales > Orchidaceae > Platanthera > Platanthera zijinensis. The sequence continues at coordinate 163,673,287 of CM077082.1, read as the reverse complement.
AATACCTAAGTCAAATTCGGCGAGAATCATGGGTGATTCTCGACGAATCGGCGAGAATCACTTAGGATTCTCGCCGAATTCTACTTAGAGAATTCTGGCAGCACAGGTTACAGAGGCCGGGGAGAATCGGTGGGAATCACCTTGGATTCTCGCCGACTCGTCGAGAATGCAATGTCATTCTCGACGAATCGGCGAGAATCACTTGGTGATTCTCGACGATTCTGCCTTAGATTATTTTTCTGACTGCGTCGAGACAGCCAGCCCAACCCGGCAAGAATCAACTAATGATTCTCGACGACTCGTCGAGAATCACTTAGTGATTCTCGACGAATCGGTGAGAATCACTTAGTGATTCTCGACGATTTACACTTAGACGATTCTCGTCTTTCAACCCGTGAGATGGTCTTTGGCCCATCCTTGCTCCTTGTCTGCTCTTGCTTTATCATAGCCCTGTACTTGAAATTAAGTACACCCCAATAGAGAGAGTACACGTAGGCCAACACACTGATCTGCTCAACGAGGGATTACGTTGCACAGACCCGTGTATATTGACCCACTGCACCCTGACATTGGTGTGTACTTAGCATGGAATAACTGCAAGCACAACTAGAAGAAATTAATCAAATACATAGTCTATTTACCTAAGCTTGTACAGGGGCTTCTTCAAATCAGGTACATTGTGGATACAATACCCAACAAGAGGCAATGTCGACACCCAGCAATTATGTTGAGATCTAGAGCATTTGTGTCAACACACTGGACTTGTGTCAACACATACAAATAGAAGATGTGTTGAGAAGCAGAGGAATGACTGTGTCGACACTTGGAGTATTGTGTCGACATCATCAGGACTTGTGTCGACACTTTGTCTACTTGTGTCGACACATGTGAAGCAGATTGTTGAGTGGATCATGCTGAGTTGTAGAATATCTAAGGAATAAACTGTCATGACTGGTGGGTCGACAGCTGTCATTACCAACAGGTCTGACACCTTTGTCAGAACTAACAGAAGGTTATTACAAACAGGATCAGCCGGTAACCATGAGGAATCTCTATATAAAGGTTTGATCCTTAACAACCAATAACAATAACAAACTGAAGGCCAGAAAAGCCATCAACTAAGAGAGAGAAGATTCACAACAAGAAAAGGGGAAACCCTTTAAGAAGGTAGATCTAGAACAGTCAACAGAGAAGATTCAGATCTCATTTTGAATTCAAGGAAGGAGCTGATAGTGGATCAACTTCTACATCAAGAACAATCCAACCTTATTTTGTTCTATCAAGAAGCTTTGAAATAGCTAAGTCTGGTTGGGACTGAAGATCAAGAACTGATCAAGAAGAACATCAATAGAGGGGTCTATCTGGTGATATCTTTTGTATATCTTTTATTACACAATTACTTGTAGGATCTGTTGTAGATCTGAGCTATAATCCTATATTTATAAAGGCTGAGATAGGGCCTTGAGCCTGAGTGGTAGGACTTGCAAAAGTCTGAGTTGTAAGCCTAGAGATAAGGGTTGAGGTAGGGCTGAGGCCTAAGGTAGGATTCTGGGAAGGATCTGAGGTAGGACTTGCAAAAGTCTGAGGTGTAGGAACCATTTGGTTCTGAGGTGTAGGATCTTTAGATCTGAGAAAGAGGAAAGAAGTTGGGCTGAATCCAGTACTCTACTAGGTAGGCGAAGGGGGGAAAGTGGATGTACCCATATCTTGGGGAACCACTATAAATCTGGTGTTCTCTGTGTTGTGAATGTTCTGTGCTGTGTTTTATTTTTGTTGTGCAAAGTAAGATCTGTTTAATTGCCTAAAATATTAAAGGAAAAAAATTAGAAACTATTCACCCCCCTCTAGGTGTTTAGGCTCTTGAATTAAGTCTTTCAAGTAGTATTAGAGGGATCTTACTCAAGGATTGACTTAACAGTCTAAGCAATTCTCCTAGGCAATTTTCAGAATTCAAGAATGGGTTCAAGTGAGAACCAAAAAGAGTTTTGATCAATGAAACTACCTATCTGCAAGAAGGAATGTTTTGACATATGGAAGGAGAGGGTCAGATTGTTTATGGAAGCTTCTGATCCAAGAATTTACATCACAGTACAGGAAGGACCCTTCATTCCAATAAAGGTATCAGCACTGAATGCAAATATAAAGACTCCTAAGAGTTATTCAGAATTGACAAAGGATGAAATCATCCTGACAACATTTGTCAAAAGGGCAAAGAATATCATTGTAAGTGCCATAGATGATGCCACCTTTCAGAATCTGGTGCATTGCAAAACCTCCATAGAAATGTTGGACACTCTTATTATCTACATTGAAGGAACAGAAGAAGTCAGAGAAGACAGAAAATCTATGCGGAATCAAGAGTATGAAAGCTTTAGGCAAGCCAAGAATGACAGCATAGATGAATACTACAAGAAATTCTTCAGGATTGTAAATGAGCTGATGACTTATGGAAGAGTCTTCAGCACTTATGAACTGAATGACAAATTTCTTAGATCTCTTACAAAGGATTGGACACCAAGATTTGTGCCATCATAGAAGTGGCCAAGCTGGTAGAAACACCTCCTCCCACACTGTTTGGGAAGCTTCTTTAATATGAAATGCAGCTTACACCCAGGAAGGAGGAAGAGAAGAGCAGCAGATCTGAGTACAAGGAAAAGTAAGTTACCTTCAAAGCTGATGGCACAATAAAGGGAAGGAGAAAATCTCCTTCTCCTCCCAAAAGGAGTGCTGAGGCAGAAGAAGTGATTCCTGACAACACTTCATCAGACAGCAACACCTCAGATGAGCACTTTGCAGCCTTCACAAGGCAGTTCCAAAGATTCATGAAGAAGAAGTGGAGAACTAGACCTTCTTCATCCTTTTCAAAGGATGAGTACAATAAGAAAAATAAAACTCCTAAGGAAGACAGGTATGCTTCTAAAACTAATAAACAATCTAATTCTAAGATTGTGTGCTATTGTTGCAATAGGCAAGGACATGTCATAGCAGACTGTCCAAACAAGAGGGCTAAATCAAAAGACAATAAGAAGCAACAAATGGAGGGCAAGAAAGAAAAATCTTTTGTTGCCCAAAAGCAGAAAAGCTGGATAGATTCTTCATTTTCTGAATCAGGAGAAGAAGAAGAAGAAGCTGAAGAATATGTTGGGTTATTCTCAACTCAAGAGGATTCTAATGAGATAGAATTTCTACAAATGCTGGACCCCATAAATGGAGTGGAAGAATACTGCTGCAGAGGGCTGATGGCCCTAACAGAAAATGATCAGTGCCTGGATCAAGATGGTCCTAGTAAGGTATATAACTCTCCTACAGCATCTGATTATTTTACTGGATCAGAATCAGAAGCATCAGCATCAAGAGATGGGAATGGTTCTGAGTTTGAAGGGGATGTACACCAACTCATTGATGAGTATAGTGGATTGTTGCAAGCTCTAAAGAGAAGCAAACTTCTTGTCAAAGAGCAGACAAAGGAGATTGAGTCTCTTAAGCTGGCTGCAGCAGATTCAGCAAAGTTGTTGGATTTAAAATTGAATGAGGTTGCCAAACTGTAAAATATTATTGTTATTCAGATGGACACAATATCTTTCAAGGAGAATCATATCAAGAAACTGAAGGCAAAACTTCAGCATGAAAGAGAGCTAGTGGCTAAATTCTCTAAACCAAAATCTGTCTTACCCTTAACTGACAATTTCATCTCATAAAAAGGGAAGACTGGTCTAGGTTTTAAGGGAAGAACTAGGGCCACCAATTCACAAAGAAAAGGTAAGGCCCCAGTTCAGCCTCTAGCTGCAAAATCCCCTATCTTCTTTAGGAAGGTGATGAATCCTACAAACAGGTATGACCATGAAACTACTCATGGTCATTATGAGTATGGAGTTCACCTTGGCAAGTGTGTAAATACTAAGAGGCCACTCTATAGGCAAGCCCATCAGATTCAAAAGAAATTCATGGAGTTTGCTACTCCAGCACCCACACTCAAAAAGACTGTTGGCAACATGACTGTGAAGTCTGTACCTAAGAAAAGGTATAATAGATTTGAGTGTTTGTGTTGTGGAAAGGTAGGCCACTTTGCCTTGGACTGGTGGTTTAACACAAGTGTTAAAATGAAGAGTATTTTACCTATCAGAAAATCTGTAGGTAAACCTGTTGTTTCCAAGACTAACAAGAACCTAGGACAAAAAAATAACTTGGGTTCTAAGGATTTGTAATCCATTATTTATTGTAGGTGAATCCAAGTGACCATACCCCTATATGGTACTTGGAAAGTGCCAGTTCCAAACATATGACAGGAACAAGAAGAATGTTGAGGGACTTTGTACCCATAGAGAATGGTCCCAAAGTCATCTTGGGTGGATCAGAAAAAGGAGTCATCAAAGGATTTGGTAACATCTCTTGTGACTCAATTACTATCACTAAAGTGGCTTATGTGAAGGGTCTAAAATATAACCTGATAAGCATAAGTCAGCTTAGTGATCTAGGTTATGACATCTCCTTTCACAAAGGGGAGTGCCAAATTAAAAGCTCAAGTGATCAAGAGATCATTTTGACTGGTACTAGGAAAGGAAATGTTTATTATCTTAACCTAGATTGCGAGTTAAACAACTCACCTATTTGCTTAGTTGCAGATTAGACGGCCTCACTATGTGTCAAATGGCACAAGAGGCTAACTTATCTGAACTATAAGTCCATAAGACTGCTGTTCAGCATGGGGTTGGTGAGGAATGGTCCTCATGTAAAGTGCATGAAAGAGGAAGTGTGTTTAGCTTGCCAAAAGGGAAAACAGACCAAGTCCTCTTTTCCAGCACTAGATACCAAAGATTCATTGAGATGTTTATATCTCTTGCATTTGGATTTATTTGTTCCTACGCCAATTCAAAGTCTTGGTAGGAAAGCATACACATTAGTTGTGGTGGATGACTATTCTAGATACACATGGGTGTTCTTGTTAAGGAAGAAATCTGAAACCCCTAGTATTTTCCAGACTTTTGTTAGACAAGTTCAGAATGAATTTAACAATTCTGTGATCAAAATCAGAAGTGACCATGGAACTGAATTTCAGTCTGAATATATTACAATATTCTGTGAAGAACTTAGGATTAATCAGGAGTTCTCCTCACCTAGAACACCTCAGCAAAATGGAATTTCTGAAAGAAAGAATAGAACTCTCATTGAGGCTGGTAGAACTCTACTCAGTTACACTACTCTGCCTGAATATTTCTGGGCTGAGGCAGTAAATACTGCTTGTCATGTTCTCAATAGAGCATCCATTAATAAGAAACTTAAGTTGACTCCCTATCAGATTTTGAAAGGCAGAAAACCAAACATGTCTTATTTCAGAATCTTTGGTTGCAAGTGCTATGTCCTAGTGAATGGTAAGCACTACCAAACAAAGTTTGTTGCCAAATCCTTAGAAGGGATATTTGTTGGGTACAACAACAACAATATGGCATACAGGATCTACAATTTGACTACCCAAGTTGTAGAAGAGTCAGTTCATGTTGTTTTTGATGAGTCTAGATTGATTAACAATGAATTGTCTAGTGTTTCAGTTAGTTCTACAGGTCTAACAGATAGGCTGGACAAGATGACCATCAATGATGAAGCTCCTGCTAGGATGGATGATGCATGCTGTCTAGTGGGAGAACAAAACATACTAGAAGCAGAAGAGAATGAAGAGCATCAGGTGGAGGAAAATGAAGAAGGTCATGAGGTAGACAGGCTTCTCCAGCAAGAAGACACCTAAATGATCATCTAGCTCACCATATAATTGGAGATGCAAGTCAAGGTGTTCTAACAAGGAGCAAGATCATGAAAACAGTTTTTTGTTCTGGCTTTTTGTCTCAAATAGATCCCAAAAAGTTTGAAGAAGCAATGCTATATGCTAACGGGTTCCTAAACCTAAGGATCACAATATCATAGGAACCAAGTGTATCTATAGAAACAAACTTGATTAAAATGGAACAATCATCAAGAACAAGGCCAGGCTGGTAGCAAAAGGCTACAGACAAGAGGAAGGATAGACTTTGATCAAACCTTTGCCCCAGTAGCAAGACTGGAGGCTATAAGGATGTTTCTAGCCTATACAGCCTATCAAGGGTTCAATGTATTTCAGATGGATGTGAAGTCAGCATTTCTAAATGGTGACTTGAAAGAGGAAGTCTATGTTGAACAACCCTCAGGTTTTGTAGATCCTCACAGTCCTAATTATGTATATAGGGTTAGGAAATCCCTATATGGTTTGAATCAAGCCCCTAGGGATTGATATGAAACCTTGTCTGCTTTCCTTATTGAGAATAAATTCTCAAGGGGAAAGATAGATCAAACTCTATTCTATAGGGAATCCAAAGGCAAGATAATCTTAGTCAAGATATATGTTGATGACATTATCTTTGGATCTACTGAAAACAACCTTTGCAGGAAGTTTGCCAAACTTATGCAAGGGAAGTTTGAAATGAGCAGTATGGGTAAACTGAAGTCCTTTTTGGGACTACAAGTCAGATAGACTGATAATGGAATATCCATATCTCAGTCTAAGTTCACTAAGGAGTTGATTAAAAAGTATGGAAAGGACTCAGCTTCCACCATGAAAACTCCAATGGGAACAAGTATGCCTATAGGCAAAGATGAGGCAGGGAAACCTGTTGATGAGTGTCTGTAGAGAGGGATAATTGGCTCCCTACTCTACTTGACTACTAGTAGACCTCACATCATGCATGCAATATGTGTCTGTGCTAGGTACCAAGCATGCCCTAAGGAATCTCATTATACTGCAGTTAAAAGGATTTTCAGATATCTCAAGGGCACACCTAATCTAGGTCTTTGGTACCCTAAGAATAGAGATTTCACACTAACTGGTTTCTCAGATGCAAATTTTGCAGGATGCAAAGAAGACAGGAAAAGTACTATAGGAACCTGTCAATTCCTAGGAGGAAGGCTGGTGTCTTGGTGCAGCAAGAAGCAGACCAGTGTAGCTATATCAACAACTTACTCAAAATATATAGCTGCAGGCAGCTGCTGTGCACAACTATTGTGGATAAAGCACCAACTAGAAGATTATGACATCAAGGTAAGTAGAATTCCACAGTTCTGTGATTCTACTAGTGCTATTTTTATTGCTAAGAATCCTGTATCACACAGTAGAACAAAGCATATAGAAATTAAATCCATTTCATCAGAGAACATGTAGAAAAAGAAAATATTAGTCTAGAGTTTGTGAATATAAATAATCAAATTGATGATATTTTTACAAAACCTCTGGATGATACTAAATTCAATTATTTTAAAATTGAATTAGGCATGTTGAATCAAGATTAGGTTAGAAAAAGCTACCTTTAGTAGAACATGTAAGGTCAAGTTTTTATAGGAAATTTGGCTAAGTACCAATTTTGTGTCGACACAAGCAGATTTTGTGTTGACACTCTCAGTATGATATGTCGACAAAGAAAACGGATGTGTCGACACAGAAATAATATCTGTGTCGACTGAAGAATAGGTGTTGACACAACTATGTTGAGACCATATAACTAAAGGACTTTTGTGTCGACACACAAGAGTTGGTGTCGACACAATTATGTCGAGACTTTCAGTTAGCTAATTTTTGTGTCGACACACAAAAATCAAAGTCGACACTCTGTGTCGAGACATATCGACATCAATGTTAACAATGACATAAGTATGTCGACACATACATGTGTCGACCAAACCTCAATATTGTCGAGACCTAGACCTATTCTATCGACACATATAAGATTTTGTCGACTACTCCTAGTGCTAAGGTGCGTCTTTTGAACTCCCCTTTACACTTAAACTATAAATAAGAGAAGCCAAAATCTGGTCGACTACGCTTTCTAATTTCCTGGCTCTGCACCCTCTGTCGACGAGAATCAACTTTCCTTTTCACCTCCATCTCTCTCTTCCGGTAATGGCACCTCATCTAGAAGAAAAGGTTAACGAAGGATATGAGCTGGTCTATGGTGGGTTCACAACAGCATCACCGAAGATTCAGGGAGTAATTGCCCTAATCACAGACATCGGTTTGGAATTCTTAGTCTCTGAACCAACCAAGATATGGAATAAAGATGTTCTGGAATCTTATTCTTCTGTAACTACAGACGCAGACTTGGTACACTAGAAGTATATACCAGATTTGGAGAAGATTCATCCTAGTCAATGATATACAGCAATATGTATTTGATGTATGTTAAAGTTTCCTTTTGCAGGGTTAAGGAATGGAAGAAAAATATTCTAAGTACAAGTGTCGACACTTGTGAAGAATTGTGTCAACACACGGGACTTGTGTCGACACCAGCATCAAAGAATTGTGATGATACCTAAGAATTGTGTCGACACAATAACCAGAAGTTGTGTCGACACCAGAAGCCAGATTTGCGTAGACATCCAGAAATTGTGTCGACACCCACGAACTTTGTCGACACCTAGAAGCTATGTCGACACCAAAGGCAGGAATTGTGTCGATGCTTAAAGCAGTACTTATATCGACACCAAAAGCAGGAATTGTGTCGACACTTAAATCAGGACTTATGTCGAAACCTGAGGCAAGGATTATGTCGACACCTAAAGCAGAGGCTGTGTCGACACCCAGAAGTTATGTTGAGATCAGGAACAGTTGTGTTGACACACTAGACTTGTGTCGACACATACAAATAGAAGATGTGTCGAGAAGCAGAAGAATGACTGTGTTGACACTTGGAGTTTTGTGTCGGCATCATCAAGACTTGTGTCGACACTTTGTCTACTTGTGTCGACATTTGTGAAGCAGATTGCTGAGTGGATCATGCTGAGTTGTTGAATCTCTAAGGAATCAACTGTCATGACTGGTGGCTTGACAACTGTCATTACCAACAGGTCTGACACCTTTGTAAGAACTAACAGAAGGTTGTTACAAACCTGATCAGCCGGTAACCATGAGGAATCTCTAGATAAAGGGTTGATCCTTAACAACCAATAACAACAACTAAGTGAAGGCCAGAAAATCCATCAACTAAGAGAGAGAAGATTCACAACAAGAAAAGGGGAAACCCTTTAAGAAGGCAGATCTAGAACAGTCAGCAAAGAAGATTCAGATCTCATTTTGAATTAAAGGAAGGAGCTGACAGTGGATCAACTTCTACATCAAGAACAGTCTGACCTTATTTTGTTCTATCAAGAAGCTTTGAAACAGCTGTCTGGTTGGGACTGAAGATCAAGATCTGGTCAAGAAGAACATCAATAAAGGGGTCTATCTGGTGATATCTTTTGTATATTTTTTATTACACAATTACTTGTAGGATTTGTTGTAGATCTGAGCTGTAAGCCTATATCCTAAGGTAGGACTGTGATCCTGAGTGCTAGGACTTGCAAAAGTCTGAGTTGTAAGCCTAGAGATAAGGGCTGAGGTAGGGCTGAGGCCTGAGGCCTGAGGTAGGATTCTGGGAAGGATCTGAGGTAGGACTTGCAAAAGTCTGAGTTGTAGGAACCATTTTGGTTCTTAGGTGTAGGATCTTTAGATCTGAGAAAAAGGAAAGAAGTTGGGCTGAATCTAGTACTCTACTGGATAGGCGAAGGGGGGGAAGTGGACATACCCATATCTTGGGAAACCACTATAAATATCGTGTTCTCTGTGCTGTGAATGTTCTATGCTGTGTTTTATTTTGGTTGTGCAAAGTAAGATCTGTTTAATTGCCTAAAATGTTAAAGGAAAAATTAGAATCTATTCACCCCCCCTCTAGGTGTTTAGGCTCTTGAATTAAGTCTTTCAAAAGCAAATCTGAAAAGGTGGCTGACTGCTGTGAGAGGTTCTTTAGGATAGTCAATGAACTAAGAACATATTGTAGGGTCTTCAGTAACTATGAGCTGAATGATAAGTTCCTCAAATCTCTCACTAGAGACTGGGATACCAAGATTTGTGTCATTAGGGAAATGGCTAAGTTGGCAGACACTCCTCCACCAATACTCTTTGGAAAGCTGCTATCTTATGAAATACAACTGACTGTTAGACAAGAAGAGTAGAAGGAAAGTCAATCCAAGACCAAGGATAAGACAGTGGCCCTCAAGGTAGAAGCCCTAAGAAGTAGCAGAAGAAAGACTCCTTCTCCCCCAAGAAGAGAAACAGAGACCAGCTTAGAATTGTCTGAGAATAATTCCTCAGACAACCACATGTTTGATGAAGAGTTTGTAGTCTTCTCCAGGAAGCTTCAGAAGTTCATGAAGAATAAGCACTGGGAGAAAAGACCATCATCATCATCCCATCATAGGAGATTCTCCAAAAAGGACAGGTATGACACTAAATCCAATAAATAGATTTCATCTAAAGTCATCTATTATTTTTGCAGCAAGGCTGGACATGTCATTGCTGACGGCCCAGTCAGGAACAAGGAAGAGGATGAGAAGAAGAAGAAGCATCACCATCTCTATAAGGACAAGAAGAAGGAGAAGTCCTTTGTGGCTAAGTAGGAGGGAAGCTGGACAGATTCTTCCTCCTCAGAATCTGAAGATGAAGAGGAAGAAGCCTATATAGGGCTGATATCAGTTGCTGCAGATCCAAAAGCAGAGGAATATCCTGCTACCAAGATAGGAATAAGAGCCCCTCTATTACACTCAGACAGTGACATTGAGGAGGATGAAGAAGACTGTGGATGCCAGAGGCTGAAGGCAATATCTAAAGAGGAAAGAAGTCAGGCAGATTTAGAATCAATCAAGGTACAACCTCCCTCCATTCCTTAATCTTCTTTTGAGTATGAAACTAGTCCAAACACTGATACATCTTCATCCTATGATGAAGATTGCTTAGACTCTGAGACTGATGTCAATCAATTGATTGACAAGTATGGACTACTCCTAGATGCTCGAAGGAGAGCAGAAATCTTGCCAAAAGGCAAGCAAAGGAGATTGAAGTCCTGAATCCTTATAAAACACTCTATAACAATAAATCTATTGAGTTTTATAAGAAGAATCATGAGATGTCTGAACTCAAGAAAATTCTTGAGTGTCAGACCAATCTTCTAGAAGAGAATAATAAGCATATCAGATATCTGGAACAAAAGTTCACAGAGAAATTAGGGATTGTGATTAACCCTTCTCACTCACAGGGTGAGTTGAAAAAAGCTGCAACTTGCCAAGTCCCTGGGAAGTTGGGTATTAATCAAATTAATCATCAATTCAAATCTGAATTCCCTAATAAGTTGGCAGTATTTCAAAAGGTGAATTTACCTTCTAAAACTGTGAAGTTTGCACCTCCCCGTGAGGATCAATAAAATGTGAGCTCTACAAATGGGGTAAAGACACATGATATCAGAAGGAGTGTTTCTGTCCACTCCATCCATAAAGCTCAGGATAAGCTCTTTAGATTTGGATCCAAATATCCTGTATCTAAAGAGATGAGAGAGATCACTAGATGGCACACTCCAAAAATACAATTGACCCATCCAGGACCAGCTTTATTTAGTTCCTTAGCACCTTCATTCAGGAAGTTGGAAGCAGCATTATGCATTGCTTTTCAAGTAAAATCTGGAGCTGCTCACATCTCTCATGGACAGTAATTCTGTGTTGTCCTGAAGAGAAGATACAACATTAATAAATGTTGGTGTTGTGGGAAGGTGGGCCACTTTACCATTAATTGTTGGCACAACCTGAATATGGCTAGTGGACAGAAAGTTGCTCAGTCCAGGAAGAGAGTTGGGCTAAAATTTTATAATGCTAACAAGAACCTAGGACCCAACAATTGTTGGTTGCCTAAGGGTAAATTAATTCTGTTTTGCAGGAAAGTCCAGGTACTTGTCTAAATAAGACTTGGTACTTGGACAATGGATGTTCTAGGTAAATTTCTGGGACAGGATGATTGCTCAAGAAACATGCTCCATGTATGGCAATAAACAAAGATTGAGGTTATTAAGAGTATAATCCTCAAAAGCTAGAGGCAGTAAGCCTCAAGGTAAGCCTCTCTCTTCTATTAAGAGACTAGGTCTGTAAATTCATGGAGTAAGTTAGATGTGCTTAGGATAAAACTAATCAAGCACACCAGTTAGATAACAATGCTTCAATTATTCTTCATAAATACCTACATTGTTAACTTATATAGCATTTTCTCTCAAGCCCAAATAACATATAAATAAGTGAATTATAAGGTTACCAATAAAATTGACTTACTAGCATGTTAAGTCTCCATCATACTTAGAATTGATAAAATATCTATATAATGGTGTGACAAATAAATTGAACATCCAGACATTAAGGGGAGCTATAAATTAATCAGGCACTATGTTCCCTATATCATAACAAAAATTGTAGAGCAAGTCGTAAAGTCTAAAAAATATTTAATTGGCTAGTCAAATGAAAAAGGTAATTAAACTTTTCCTTTACATATATAAAGACGACAAGAAATGAAATGCCACATCGCTCTCAAAATCCATAAACAAAGCCGTCGAGACTGAAACCTTCTCAGCGTATTGCTGCACTGACTCGATGGCGCCAAAGATCTCAAAGCAGCTTCAGGAGGGCTATGAAATTGTGAAGAATTGATTCAGTCATGCCTCTCCAGAGATTAAGGAAGTGTTGAGGATGATTGAGACCGCGAGTTTGGAGTATGCCCTTTCTGAACCCTCAACCATTTTTAGAGAAGAGTTAGTGGAATTCTTCTCCTACGTCAAGGTGTCGTCCTCTCAAAAATCACGAAAATCTAAGATTGGGAACATCAAGACTAAGATAAATCAAAAGGGACTAGGCAAATCTCTTGATCTACCCTCCGTCAACCCTAGCGAGGAAGAAGAACCCACCATCATGGATAGAGACAATGCTCTCAAGTGGTGTGAATACAGTGAGGCCAAATTCGTATCTCTTAACAGGAAATTCTTCAATCAGAGAGGCAAACTGTTGGTAGATATAGTAGGGAAAGCCCTCATCTGCAAACCTGGATCACATGACACAATCTCTAGGTCAATATTTGATATCATGACCAGGATTATCTTTAGTAAGCAGACTTCTTGGTCATCAATCATCTACCAGAGAATAGTAGACTTCCTACACACTCCAAACATGGCAAGAATTCTTTCCTTATACCTAGTAAATACCTACCTAGAAACATTCAAGTAGGAGCAAGGAGTGAAGATTCACTACCTAAAAAGAATGGACATAAAATCTTTTGACAGATTCACTAGGGTCCTACCAATGATCCTACCTTCAGCTGATAACCCCAGAATCCACAACATGTTCAGCAGGACAGATCCTTCTCCTCTTCTAGTGGACTTTATTCCCTCAGTCCACTCAGGTCGTCAGGGCCATTCAGATCCAAGGCTGCCCCAGCGGCGGACTCCAGTTCCCAGTCCTCCCAGGTCCCCGAGTGATGGAGCCGACTTCCCACGACATATGGCTAAGGAGCGTCCTCCCTCTGACGATGATGGTGACCCGGTAGATATGAATGGTGACGACGGCCCGCAACTACTTGAAGACGGCGATGGCGCACTAACACATGACCATGAAGAGCGTCGCCACAATAGCCGTCCGGAATGCAAGCCCATTTATAATTTATTAATAATAAATAATAAAAAATTATTATGGAGTAATAATATATTTTATTATTTGTTTTATTTCAAAATTATCATTGTTATTTCGTGTTTAATTTCATGTATTAGTTGTTATATGGTTATGTTATAAAACCATGAGTTTAGATTTCATTTTTCATGTTGGGCAGCATGTAGCCAGTTGGAGTGTTTGTTGTAGCTTATATATAGGCATGTACCCCTTTGTTTTTCATTAGTGAATGAATGAAAAGAAAACCAATTTAAAGAATTGAAATCCTCCTCCTCCTCCAAGGCAAGTTTTCGGCCCTCCTCCTTCTTCTTACTCTTTGGCCGTCGGCCACCACTCCCCCCCCTCTATCTCGGCCTCCCTCCTTCTTCCTCTCCTCTACTCCGTGCAAACCCGAGCCCTAGCCACCACCTTCCTACCTGGCCCCTCCTCTAACCTCAAAGCCGCCACCTCCTCTCTCACAAACCCGGCCACCAACAACCTCCAACAACCCGAGCCCCTCCCTCCTCCACAAAATCTTAGCCCCCAACAACCAACACCAACAAGCCCGACCCCTTCCTCATCCCCGTCATGAATCCAAATATCACTTTACAAATTAAGCTCTTAGCCTACGATAATAGAAATATTTCATTTCCTAAATATTTCTCAATCCACCACCTTTTCTCTCTCCTGCCTTATTTGGAGATATTTGTTTCCATATTTAGAAGATTCCGCCGGGACTTTCCAAATACAGCGTGACATGAAGAAGGCGACAAATTTCTCTCCCTCCAGCGTATCTCTGGTGCTGCCGTTAAGGAACGATTCTAGTCGAGTAAATCAAATTCATCAAATCCGGTTGGGTAACGAAAATTTCTACCTTTATGAGTTTCTCTTCTTTAGATAAATCCTGTGGCATTGGCAAATAGCGCGCCTTGTGTAATGCTTGATTTTTCGTGGTTAAATTTCTTTTAGTTATTCTCGTGTTTATTTCTTTCGTTTAAGTTCGTGAGGTGTGGCGGCCCTCGTTTGTATTTTGTTGGGGGAGAACCACCCTTGCCTGAATCTTTTGTTTTCGATGGTTTCTCTTTTGGTACAACATGCTCGATCGAACCGTGTGTGTTCTTTTCTCTTGAGAGGACCTTGGCTTATCGCCTTGGTATTATCTTTAAGGGCTTTGCGAACCCTCCGTAATTGTTAGTGTAGTAATAATATTAATTAAACCGCTGCGACGTTAAATGCTTGAGTGTGACGTGAGAGTTTTTCGAGAGTGTTGCGTTTGTTTCGTCGACCACCAAAACGCTCGAAAGAGAGAGCCTACATCACCGAGCCGGATTTCCAGTGCTCCTCCTTCAGTGGCGTACGCAATTGTCTAGTCTGCCAAGTTCTTATAGCCTCTAGTTGATCAGCTTCCAGATCGTCCGCCAGCTCTCTAGGAGGACTCAAGCGTCAGTCCTCCCAGGTCGCAGACCCTCAGCAAGGATCGCGCCCTACAGCCAGACAGAAGCTCCAGCCCGCGAGCCCAGTCTGCCCCTCTTGCGCGGACTACTTGTCTTTTATTTTTTGATTCCCATCACCGCTGCCCGGTTCTCCTGTACCCCGGGCAACTTGTTATTTTAGCACTGCCTGTTTGGGCAGGCCCCTGAACCTATAAATAGGGGGAAGCGATGAACCCAACGCACGCTGACTCAAGCCCAGGATTACTTGTTAAAGGCTGCAGACTCGAATCTTGGGCCTTACGGTCTCCAGCTTGCTCTCTATTCTATTCTTCTTTCCTCTACTTGTAATCCGCTTTTTGCAATCAAAGGGAAGCCCGTCGCAAGAGAGGCATTCTGGCCGTGACGAGCGAAGTGTGGTATTGCCGTGGCTCACGGATCTGCTTTCTCGTTCTCTCGTCCGCTCAGTAGATTGTTGCTTGCAGTTTGCCTTTTCCCCTCATTTCCCTAGTGCTCGAACCGTTAGTTGGTGGTGCTCGTTTCCCTTTCTCTTTTCGTGCCTCAACGGTTAACACGCGACATTTAGATCTAAGTAGTTTTTTGAAACCTGCGGACATACATGTCAAACCGTCGAGCCCGTCATTCATACCGCTCCAGTTTGCCAAAGGACACGTTGTGGGAGGCCATAGAACAGTCTCACGTGGAGGCTGAACGATCTCGCCGGGAGACCGATTAGCGACTTGATACCATCAGTAAGACCTTGCTTGCGCGGACTCTGCGGCTTGCTCCTTAGGTCGTAGAAGATATTGCGGACACCCACTTCCGCCAGGATCCAGTCTGCCGGACTCCAGATTGCCAAACTCCTCTTTAGCGATCACCTGAAGTCACTGCTCCTTAGCCTCGCCATCCAGCTCAGCCTGCAGCTCCTTTACAACCTAAGTGTGATCAGTCCGCCCCTCTGATGGACTTCTTCAAAGAGGCGGCAAGGGGGACTCCAGCCTGCCAGCATGACTTCGCTGACCGTCAGTCCGCCGAGCTCGCAGACCCTATTATTCCAGTCTCCCCTCCTACCCTGTAGAGTTTGAAACTCCATCTCCCTTCGTCGATAGAATCCGATGGGATTCTGCTCCTAATAGCTTCAGAGAACCCGGTCTTCCTTTCTACTCAGGGGAGACTGATCCCATTGCCCATCTACAGGCATTTGAAGGGGCTGTTGCATTGATATGCCTCTCCGATGCCCTTAAATATAAGCTTTTGGTTACAACTATCGATGGACAGGCGAGAGAGTGGTTCTATGAGCTGCCTCCGGGCACAATTTCTTCCTTCGCTGAGCTTCGCAGCGAACTCTTGCTGAGGTTTTCTACCTCAAAAAAGAGAAAAGATGTACCAACGACTCTCTTTGAAATCAAGTAGAGGGATAACGAATCGGTTGCACGGTTTGTTGATCGCTTTCAGAAGGAGATCCAGGGGGTCAAGAATGTGAACCTCGATTATTATAAAGTTTGCCTGATTCATGGCCTCCGGGAAGGCCCCTTAAAGTTTAAAGCAACGATGAAGGCACCGTCAACCTACCAAGAATTGATCGCAATGGTCAATATCTTCATCAAGGGCGAGAATGCCAACCCAACCTATATCTCATCCCTGACAGCTAAGGCTAAAGGAAGGGATTCTTCCAACTCTTCTTCTAACAACCGTCATCACAATAAGCCTCCTCGGCCCGACTTCCAGCCTCATTCTCAAAGGGGGTGAAACCTCCGCCATATGAAACCTTTCATCGGCCATCAATAGTTTCATGATCAGAGACTGTAGTTGTCCGCCACTGCCGCCGTACTGCTTCAAGCGCTTCATGTTCTTCAAAAAGCCTTGCCTGCTCTAAGGCCGAATGAGAACAGATCTGTGGAGGAGCTTGCAGATCTGGGACTCGACATTGAAGAGGTCGTCCAGATCATTCAAAGAAAATCCGAGGAAAAGAGGCAAGGGCCTTAAAGAGAGTGGAGGCCAAGGAACAATTCCCAATATTGTGAATTCCACAGAGAGAAGGGTCACTTAATTGAAGACTGCAAGGCCCTTTAGCAATTGGTTGAAAGATTGCTTACCGAGGGCAAGATCAAGGATCTGGGCAAGAAAAGTGAATGTTGGAGTGTGTGGAGATAGAGGATGTAGGTCGTCTGGGGCCTATCAATGTTTGGCCTGAATGTTTTGATGCAGATGATGAGGGTTACTTGGGGTGACTCTTCTACATTCATGGAGGAGCAGGGACCAAAGCTACTCGGAAGTCTTCAATCGCGAGGGTTTCTAGGGCGGAGGTCGCCTCTTATTCCTCCTTTGCTCCATCTGTGCATATGTTTCCTTTTGCCAGGAAGATCTTCCTTAGACTGCCAATCTGTTCGACGATGCTGTTGTAGTCAAGGCAGACATTGAAGATTATACAGTGGATAGAATTCTAATTGATACGGGCAGCTCAATCAATCTCCTTTTCAAGTCAACCTTCGAGTCCTTGAGAACCAGGAAGACTTTTCTTTCCACCGAAGGGCCGCTCTAAGGTTTTTTAGGAGAAAAGAAAGAAGTCAAGGGGAGCATCACTCTCACGAAAAAGCTTGGAGGAGCGATCAAGCCAATTCAGTTTATAATGGTCGATGCTCCTAGCTGTTATCATGCAATCTTTGGAAGGCCTTTGCTTAACAAATATCAAGCAGTGGTTTCGACTTACCACCTTGCAATCAAGTTTTATGTTGATGGTAGGATGTGCAGGGTCAGGAGTAACCCAAGGAAGGCTTGAGAGTGCTATCTTCGAACAGTCAACATGACTGAAATCGCCCCTCCCGTCTTCCCAGCAATTGCAGAAGCATCTTCTCAGTAAGTGGCTGCTGTGGATAGTGAAGGATCTCACCTGGAACCTGCCCAGGTGACGCAAGGAGTCCCCATTGCTGAGGGGGAGGAGAGTAAACTCTCCATCAACTCGGAGTTACTAGAAGATCAAAAGGCCAAGTTGATCTCCTGTTTGCTGAAGAACCTGGATGTCTTCGCTTAGGCAGCGAAAGACATGCCAGGAATTGATCCGGATGTTGCTTGCCACCATCTCAATGTGGATCCCAACTTCAAGCCAGTGCAACAGAAGAAGAGGGATGCGGAAATAAAGCTCGTTGATCCAATCAAAGAGGAGGTCTTAAAGCTCCTCAAAGCAAATTTTATTCGTGAAATTCAATACCCAACCTGGATATCAAACGTTGTAATGGTTAAGAAACCAGGAGGGAAGTGGAGAATGTCTGTGGATTTTACTAGTTTAAATAAAGCATGCCCCAAAGATTTTTACCCCTTGCCTCGGATAGATTCTTTAGTTGATTCTGCGGTATGGTACTCTTTTATGGGTTTTTTAGATGCATTCTCTGTGTGAGAACAAGGAAAAAGAGACCGGGAAATAGTATAACTGAAATTTTATTATGCCCAAAAAGATGTCTATTACAAAGGTATGAGCTCCCTTATATAGAATAGAGGGGAGATGAGAGGAAAAAAATAAGAGATGTGGGACTAAAAAATTACAGGACACAAGCGGACTATACAGACACAAACCGCACAAGCCACACGGTTAGATAGAAGGACTAACTGCTCGGCTACTACAAGAGAGAGAGAGATCGCCATGGGAGACCGCCAGACCCCCCGGTCTCCAAGTCGCTAGAGGCAAACGGCTAGACCGCTTGGACCTTAGACAGCAACACACAGCAACCAAACCGCTGAAGGGAAACCAACAGACTGCGCGGTCATCAACCCGCCAAGCCAGACCGCCAGACCGCCCGGTCTCCAACTTTAACACTCCCCATGAAGCTGGAGCATATATATCGATCATGCCAAGCTTGTCACAAATATGAAGAAACGAGGCGGATACTAGCTTTGTGAAGATGTTAGCCAGCTCTTTATCAGAAGTGACAAAGGGAGTGCAAATTTGTTCCTTCAAAATCTCTTCACGAATGAAATGACAGTCTACTTCAATGTGCTTGGTTCTTTCATGGAAGACTGGATTTTTGGAGATGTATATGGCAGCCTTGTTGTCACAGAACATAGGTAGAGGATGGTTGTAGACCTCTCCTAAATCTAGCATGAGAGCCCGTAGCCATTTTAACTCACAAGTGGTCGATACCATACTCTGATACTCTGCTTCAGCACTGGACCTGGAAATGACAGACAGCTTCTTGCTCTTCCAGCTTATAAGATTTCCCCCAACAAAGGTGCAGAAACTTAAGTTAGACTTGCAATCCCCTTTGTCATCAGAGTAACTCGCATCTGAGTATGCTTCAACCCTCAGATGACCATTCTTCTGAAAGAGTAATCCTTTCCTAGGCGCTGCTTTGACATACTCCAAGATCCGCAAGGCGGACTATAGATGGCACTCCCTAGGTGCTTGCATGAATTGACTCACCTTGCCCACAACATAGGAAATGTCGGGCCTGGTCAATGTGGGATATATGAGCTTACCAACTAGACGTCTGTACTGCGTAGTATCTGAAAGAAGAGGCGAATCATCTGTTAAGGTTTTGTCTTCTCCAATTGCCATGGGGCATCGGTAAGGTTTGGCCCCAGTCAATCCTGACTCTTTTAACAGATCAAGGGCATACTTATGCTAGGATATGACTAAGGAGTCAGGCTTCCGAGAGATTTCGATCCCCAGAAAGTACTTTGGAGAGCCCATATCTTACGTGACCAGATGTTGACGAAGATGCCGCTTTGTAAAGGCTACCCCTTCCTGGTCATCGCCACCAAAAAGAATATCATCGACGTACACAGCAAGAACCACCAGTCCCGAGGAGGTCTTGCGAATAAATAGTGAGTGATCGGCAGAGCTTCGTGCAAAACAAACGGTTGCCACGATGCCGCTGAACTTGTCAAACCACGCTTGAGGGCTCTGCTTGAGGCCATAGATTGCCTTCTACAGCTGGCATACTTGTGTCTCCCCCTGAGCAACATACCCAGGAGGTTGCTCCATGTAGATGGCCTCCTAAAGATCTCCATAAAGGAAGGAATTCTTGACATCTAGCTGGGAAATCGGCCAATCTCTATTGCCTGCCACAGAGAGAAGGACCCGTATAGTACTGAGACGAGCCACGGGAGAGAAGGTGTCAAAGTAATCAACCCCATAAGTCTGAGTAAAGACCTTAGCACTAAGGCGAGCCTTATAACGATCCACAGTGCCGTCCGGGCCAAATTTGACCACAAAGACACAGTGACAGCCAACAACATCAGTACCGAATGGAGGACGAACAAGAGTCCATGTACCACGCTCCGTTAGGGTCGCAATTTTCTCATCCATGGCCATCTTCCAGTGAGGAATAGCAAGGGCCTCCTTGTAGAAACGATGTGTGGTAGTGGAAGAGATAGCCTGCGCAAAGGCCCTGCGAGAAGAGGTAAGACGATCATATGAAATAACAACGGCAAGGGGGTTTAGGGTACACGTCCGTACCCCTTTGCGAAGAGATACAGGAAGATCCAGATCAGCGGGTACCTCGGCGTCCGGAGCATCCGTTGCAGAGCGAGCTGGCCTCGGAGGAGAGAGCGACGGCGGCGGAGATGAGGGAGATGGTGGCGGAGAAGTGGGAGAGAGAGGCGGAGGTATAGGAGTGGATGGAGATGGTGTAGGGGTGGATATCGCAGTAGGCGACGAGGGAACGAAGGGAATAGCAGGAGAATAAGAAGCTGGGGGAAGAGAGGAGTCATCCGAGAAGTAGGAGGCATTCTCGAAGAAAGTAACGTCAACGAAGATGAACTGCTTACGAAGAACGGGGTCAAAGCAACAATAGCCTTTCTGAGTGGTGGAGTACCCCAGAAAGACACATTTGGTGGAGCGAGAAGATAGCTTATCGCGGGTGGCAGATGGGGCATGCACAAATGCCGTGCAGCCAACGATTCGGAGAGGGAGAGGAAGAGGCTCCTTGACTGGTTAGAGAATGGAGAATGGGGTTTGACCATGGAGAACGGTGGATGGAATGCGATTGATAAGGAAATAGGAGATGAGAATGGCATAGCCCCAATAGGCACGAGGAACCTGCATCTGTGTTATCAGAGTGTGAGCGACATCAAGGAGGTGACGGTTTTTGCGCTCCGCCACACCATTTTGCTGTGAAGTATTGACAAAGCTTATTTGATGAATAATCCCATGTTGTATACAGAAGGACGAAAAAGCATGACTGAGATATTCTTGGGCGTTATCAGATCGAAATACTTTAATAAAAACATCAAACTGAGTTTTGATCATGAGATAGAAAGACGTCCATACAGAGAATAATTCGGAGAGATATTTTAAAAGATACACCCACGTACAACGAGAGAAATCATCAATAAATGATACAAAATATGAACTTCCCCGACCAATGGTAAGGGTAGGAGAAGGACCCCAAACATCAGAGTGGATGAGATCAAATGGTCGGGAAGATCAACGAACTTGCTTTGGTGGGAGGGAGGAGCGGTGATGCTTGCCAAGCTGACAAGCCTCACAATTGAGGGGAGGACTTTGTGGAGGAAGTTGGGGCAGAAGCTGACGAAGAAGACGTGGAGGAGCATGACCAAGGCAAAGATGCTATTGGAGTAGATCTGTGGAGGTGGAGGAGAAGGCGGATAGAGCAGAAACATTGTCGAGGAAGAATAGTCCGCCACTCTCAGTCCCAGTAGAAATCGTCCGCTGGGAGTCAAGATCCTAAAAAGAACAAGAAGTAGAAGTAAATGTGACGGAACACCGTAATTGCTTGCATAGAGAGGTAACAGATATTAAGTTGCACGGGAATTTAAGAACATAGAGAGTATTCACCAATTGAAAAGACGGAGTGACTTGAACCACTCCTGTCCCATGGACCGGGGATGGAGAGCAATCAACGAGAATAATCGGGGGCAACCGATCATGTGTTTCTAGGAGAGGAAAAGACTTGGGAGAGCCAGTCATATGATTGGTAGAACCTGAGTCGATTAGCCATTTTCCTTAAGTAACGAAGTGGGCACTACCAGAAGACGTGACCACCGAGGCAGAAGGATCCGAAGAAGAGGAGAAAGTAGAGATATCGAAGAGAGCCATATGAGCAGAATTAGGTCGCGCGAACAGAGAGACAGGTCGCGCGAACTAAAAAGCAGATCAATCAGCGAGAAACAGGCCGCGCGGACAGAGAAACAGGTCACGCGAACAGGCAATCAGCGAACACAACACGAACACAAGGAAGTTCGTGAGAACCAAAAGACCGTAGTGGACAAAGAAGGAAACCGCAATGGACACAACCAAGAAGCAGATCAAAGCAGGGAGAAGGCCGTGCGGTTAGAGAGAAGGCCGCACGAATCAGGGTAAAAAGCAGACCGTGCGAACTAAAAAAGGTTCGCAAGAAAGGCGAGCATGGAGTGCGACCAGCAGAGACCACACGAATAGAGGAGGAACCGCGCGAATCAAAGGAGATTGCGAGAAAAACAGAGGCAGAGAAACCGCGAAAACAGGTTGCGGATAGAACTAGAGAGAGAAGAAAGGCCGCACACACAAAGGGAAACAACAAAGAGGAGAAGAACAGGACGCGACGACTAGGAGAAAGCTGTGGCGACAAAGAGAAGCTCGCAGATAGAAAATAGGAGAGAATGAAAATAGCGCGAATAGGGCCGAGCAGACCGCACGAACAGTGATGCATAATCAGGTGGAAGAAATCGAGCCCTCTGATACCATGTGAGAACAAGAAAAAAGAGACCGGAGAATTGTATAACTGAAATTTTATTATGCCCAAAAAGATGTCTATTACAAAGGTATGGCCTCCCTTATATAGAATGGAGGAGAGATGAGAGAAAATAAATAAGAGATGTGGGACTAAAAAATTACAGGACACAAGCGGACTATACAGACACAAACCGCACAAGCCACACGATTAGATAGAAGGACTAACTGCTCGGCTACTACAAGAGAGAGAGAGATCGCCATGGGAGACCGCCAGACCGCCCGGTCTCCAAGTAGCCAGAGACAAACCGCCAGACCGCTTGGACCTCAAACAGCAACACACAGCAACCAAACCACTGAAGGGAAACCGCCAGACCGCGCGGTCATGGTAAGAATGCATAAACCCGACGTTGATCATACGTCCCTTATTACTAATGATGGTTTTTATTGTTATCTCGTAATGCCTTTTGGGCTTAAAAATGCTGGTGCAACCTATCAACGCATGATGGATAATGTGTTTAAGGAGCAAAAAGGAAGAAACCTTGAGGTGTACGTAGATGATCTTCTGTTCAAAAGCAAATCTTTTTCACTACACCTGGAAGATCTAGCAGAGACTTTCTCTACTCTGCGTAAGTATAAAATGAAACACAACCCATCAAAGTGTACTTTTGGGGTGAGTAAGGGAAATTCCTTGGTCATCTCCATACTCCAGAAGGGCTTGCCCCTAACCCTGACAAAGTTAAATCCATCCTTAATATGGCTCCTCCCCGTTATCCAAAATAAGTTCAGCAGTTAGGTGGGAGGTTGGCAGTGTAACACCCCTATCCGTCGCATAGCACATATCAGTAGGTCTGGCCGTGGCCTGATGCCATATATTACGGACAGACCGGTTGGTTACTAATTGAGACCATTCAACCAATCAAAACGTCCTATACAGAGCACCTAGCGGAAGCAAATTATTAAGTTGCAAGGATAAAAGAACACAACCAAGCATGAATGTCCACTACAATAAACCCATAGGAATGTATAATACACCAAAAATGGACTTATGGCCTTACAAGAGTTTGCTTAATAAAAGTGTCTTCCAAACCTCGGCACGCAGGCCGGTCACACATGAGTACATAAGAAAAACACTCAAAAATTGGCCTTCGAGGGCCGGCACAGAAACTTAGGCTTTAGCCCGCTATTTGTCACTCGGCTCCGCATCACCTGCAAGCAACAATCCACCGCACGGTGGTAAACAAAAGCAACGGTCATCAATGCTGACCAAATTATAATGACCCCGCCCCCAACTCGGGGCGGTGGTGCTCTTCCCTGCATTTTATTAGCATAAACAAGCAGTATAGTGTAAACACACACTTCATCACATGTGCAGGCACGCACGGCCACACACCCCATGCACTCAGGGCACATTCACGGCAAACCGGCCAACGTTACGTCAATTTAAGCCATAAACTTTCCCGTCTCACCACCGTCCCTTAGATGGCCAACCATATGAGCATTTTGTCTTCCTGGAATTGGTCACGTCAATTTAAGCCATAGACCGCCGAAGACCATCATCTAGGCCAACGGTTCCACCGAATGACATAGATCGAGTACGGTTCCGCCTGACCCGTGCTCATACCACAACGACAATTTAAGCCATATGCGCAGGTCAAGACCCCCTGAGTCCCGTTTCCACCACACAATTCACATAACCCGGTTATGTTGAACTTGGCTCCCCGACCACCATGTTGGCGACATCCCGCATTTGCCCAGTTTTCCGGGTGCACCTTGGAGTTAGTCCCCAAGGCTCCCTGGATCAATCTACCTCGTAGAAAACCCGAAAAGCAACCATTTACACAGAGTCTTCTCCGGTTATTATGCAATGCAACATCACCGACCCAGACCAACTTGTTCGGATAGGCTTCACACATCATGCCTATGTCCGTTCTCGCATACGGACTCTACACATGGGGGAATTTACATATCTACCCCAAGGAATGTGTTGGGTCCGGCGTTCCTTCACTTGACCCGTACCGCTCTGCTACTTATATAAAAAATTAAGTAGCGCCCTCTCCAAAAGTCCGGGCTTTTGGTGCAGTTGGGTATGCGCTTGATCCTTCAATTGGTATCAGAGGAGGTCACGGGTTCAAGACCGGGGGGGCGCTATTAAATCCTGATTTTTCCCTTCTACCTGTGTGGGTCCGGTGGGTCAGGCAACCGTGGACATGTGGTAACCCCACCTCTGAGCCGTGTGGGCCATGTGGTAACCCCACCTCTGAGCCGACGGGTTGTGCTGGACGCCGGGGGGGGGGGATTGTTGGGTCCGACGTTCCTTCACTTGACCCGTGGCGCTCTGCTACTTATATAAAAAATTAAGTAGCGCCCTCTCCAAAAGTCCGGGCTTTTGGTGCAGTTGGGTATGCGCTTGATCCTTCAGAACGCCTCAACTCTTCGCACACTTGCATGAGAGGGCTTCCTATGCAAAGGAAAAGAGGACTTCACATGTCCTAGGATGAGAATCGTTACCCTAGCTTTCTTCCTCGGCGCCATGGAAAACTATGTGGATGAAAAGCACCGCGGCCTCCTTGCCTCCGTAGATCCGGAGCCGGCTCACAATTTGGAGCTCCGAAGCTCCGCCGGTGACCGGATTAAGCCCTTCTTCCTCCTCCTTGCTCTCTCCTCTCTCTAACTTTAGAAAGAGAACCACTCAAGAGAAATGAGGGTTTCTAAACCCTATTCCCGGGTTTAAACCCTCAGACCTAACCCCTAGCCATCGGATCCCATAGTAAAGAAACAAAAAGCCAAGATCGGGGCCTGAAATACAAAAACTGGGACGAAGACGGGTTATAACACCGCCGTGTGCATGGCCGTGTTACTTACTCACCGCCACTAGGAACTCCCGACAAGAACACGACCTGTGACACGGCATCCGACATGCCCGTGTCGCATGTGACACGCCCGTGTCAGTGCCCGTGTCACGACCCGTATTTCCAAACAACCCATGTCCATAAATGTCCCGAGAAGGACACGGCCATATGACACGCCCGTGGCATATGCCGTATGCTAGACACGCCCTGGGACACGCCCGTGTCCCAGGCCGTGTAATCTCCTTAGTACTAAACCGCAGATTTCCCGAGCAGGACACGCCTGTGTCCCAGGTCGTGTGCCTACACTCGACGATCGCTGAATGCCAAAACGTCGACCACGCGACCCGTGGCCGAACGTGCCCATAACATGCCCTAGGACACGCCTGTGTCCCAGGCCGTGTCACCTGTTCAAAGTCCCAGACATGGCTTAAAACGTCACCCGTCGCTCTTTTGAGTTTCAGGGTGTTACAACTCTCTCCCGCTAAAAAGAATTTCGCCCACGAAATTACTAGAGGAAAGAAAACGGAAAACTTTAAGCGATACCCTAGCAGAATAACTCCTGGTACTCCTCCAGCATGGTTTGCTCCAGTTCCCAAGAGAGCTCCTCCCGACCGCAATTGTCCCACCGTACCTTAACCATCCGGATCTCCTTGTTACGGAGTCGCTGAACTTCAAAGTCCTCAATACGAACGGGCTTTACCTTAGTCGTCAACCCTTCGTCCACCGGCACTTGATCCACTGCGATCACCTGCGAATGATCTTGCACCGCCTTCCACAACACTGAGATGTAGAATACATTGTGTAGTCCACTCAACTCCACCGATAGCCTCAAATGAAAAGCCGCTTCGCTGACCCGCTCCAGAATCTCAAAGGGTCCAAGTTATCTCGAGCTCAGCTTCTTCAAGCATCGCACCCGCGAAACACCCTTGAACGACTTTATCTTCAAGTACACCCAATCGCTGACCGCGAACTCCACGTTCCGGTGCTTGGCATTATAGTACTTAGCTTGCCTGTCCTGAGCGATCAGCAAACACTCTCGAATGATCCGCACCAAAGAAGTAGCACTCTCCACCTCCTACTTCTTGTACAACCTTGCCTCACCCATTTCTAGACACGATAATGGCATGTGACACTTCCTACCATACAGTGCCTCGAAGGGCGCCATTTGAATACTCATCTGGTAGCTATTGTTGTACGTAAACTCCACTAAATACAGGTGGACTTCCCAATGCTTCCTGAAGTCTAGAACATACATGCGGAGCATGTCCTCCATCGTTCTGTTGACCCTCTCGGTCTGCCCATCCGTCTGCAGAAGGAAGGCTGTACTGAACTTCAATTTAGTCCCCAGCATTTGTTACACCAACCTCCAATCATTGGACGTAAAACACCAATCGCGATCACTCACGATGCTGCGAGGCACACCGTGCAGTCTGACTATATTATCCACATATAGTTTCGCCAGTCTCTCCACTGAATCATCCTTCTTATGTGGAATAAAGTGCGACACCTTTGTTAACCGGTCTATGATCACCCAGATGGCGTCGTTCCCCTTCTGCGACCTTGGCAAGCCATGCACAAAGTCCATCGATATGTCGTCGAACTTCTACTACGGGATAGGCAAGGATTTCAAGAATCCTCCAGGATTTTTGCACTCCGCCTTTACCAAGGCACAGGTTTAACACTTAGACACAAACAGTGCCACATCCTTCTTGAGCCCTGGCCACAAAAACAGCTTATTTATGTCCCGGTACATCTTCGTTCTCCCTAGGTGGATTGAGTACTTGGTATTATGAGCCTCATACATCAACTCCGCCTATAAATTTCCCCCGCTTGGGACGCATAAACGATGTTTCTTCCTTAACAACCCATCTTCAACTGAAAACTGGGAATTTGACCCATCCAGCGCTGCATCCATAAGCTACTTCATGCTACCATCCAACTCCAATGCCTGCCGAACGCGATCAGCCAGGTCATACTGAACTTCCGTCCAGTTCAATAATGCTTTAGCGCTAGTCTGCTTGTCCACACAACAGATCTCCAATGCCTCCAACTCCTTAACTAGCCTCTCATCATGCACCGACAACCAGTAGACTTGGGCAAGAGCTCTGCGACTCAATACATCTACAACTGCATTGCCCTTCCCGGGTAGCTAATGAATCTTGAACGTATAGTCCCCAGGGACCCCATCCATCTCCGCTGCCTCATGTTGAGATCCTTATGATCCAACAGGTACTTCAGGCTCTTATGGTCGGTATAAATATCGACCTTTATGTCGTACAAGTAGTGTCTCCACAGCTTAAGCTCAAATATCACGGCCCACTCGGCGAACTCCATACGCTATAACATTTCCATGCTGCAGCAGCACGCAACCCAAACCACTACCTGAGGCATCACTATAAATCTCGAAGCCCTCGGTCCCACTCGGCGAACTTAGCACTAACGTCGTGGTTAACCGTCTCTTCAGCTCCTCAAACGCTTGCACGCACTCCTGCATCCACAAGAACTTTTGATCCTTCCTTGTCAACTTCGTGAGAGGTAACGCAATCCGCGAGAAGTTCTCTACGAAGCACCTATAATAGCCGGCAAGCCCAAGAAAACTACGGACTTCCGCTACCGAAGACAATACAAGCAACTCCCGTACTCGCATTTGGAGAATTTTGCATAGAGTTCATTCCTTATCAGCATCTCCAAGACTAGATGCTTGAAGTGATCTTCTTCGCACTACGAGTACACCAATATGTCGTCAATGAAGACGATCACAAAACGGCCTAGGTACTCTCGGAAAGTCCTGTTCATCAAATCCATAAACACCGATGGCGCATTCGTTAGTCCAAACAGCAAGACCGTGAACTCGAAGTGCCCATACCTTGTGTTGAATGCCATCTTTGGGATATCACACTCCCTTATCCTTAGCTGATAATACCCAAACTTCAGATCCAATTTGGAATATACCAACGATCCGACTAACTGATCGAAGAGATCATCAATCCTTGGGTTCGGGTATTTATTCTTCTCCGTTAGCTTTGAAAGTTAGGGTTAGATCTGATATACTCTAGAGGGGGGGGGGTGAATAGAGTATGTCTGTGTGTTTTTAAAATTTTCTTCTTTAATAATATACTATCTTTACCTTTAACAACTATATCTAACTATCACAGATTAAAGTAAATAAAAGATCACAAGAAAACCTAACTAACACAGCCACAGCAAGAACAAAAAAGAAAGAGCAACCAGACAACACAAGAAATTTATAGTGGTTCCCCAAACTGGGTATATCCACTCTTCTACCACCCTTGGTAGGAATCCACTACAAGTTTTGTTCAGGTGACTGTCACCAATGAGCTTTTGATTAGGTTCTCAAAAACCAAATCTCAAGTCTTTTGGAAGGAGACTTGCAACCAGAATAATTTTGAAGGGAATTAAAACCCTGTACAGAAGTGGGAATGAGAGAGTTATGTAAGTCTTCTTTTCTCAAGTCAAAATGAGAAGACTGTGTGGATTCTTATTTATTGTCAAAGCTCCCCCTGAGATCTTGAATGGTTGAGGAGTGGAAGCTTTGTCTAAGGGTATAGGCCTTCAGCTTTGATGATTGCTCGACAGCAGGCTTCTAGACTGATAAGTTTGTTTTTCTCTTGGAAAGCCTTAGAGAAGACTGAGGACAGATGAAGAAGATCAAGATTTTCTGTCTCTGTATATTGTTGATTGATCAATCTCTGCTCTTTTGTGTTCTTGTTTTCTTGGCAGGGAGATGTATATGAGATGACTGCAACTTGGTCGAATTCAAAAGAAAACTCTACAATAAATGTTCAGCCGAAATCTTGGGAACGAAAAAACGGCAAGAATGCTGTCAACTATTCTATTATATGTCTGTCCCGAGACATAAGCAATTAATTCCATGGAGGATGTTAGCAATCAATGCTGCCAATAATGGCTCTATTCAGAGAATATAAGTGCATTGATTTGCAAGGGAATTAATAGCCTATAATAGATACAAAATGATGAGACAGAAAGAGAAAGAATAAATGACAAAATATCTTACAGTTTTCGTCGACTTGAGATCAGCTTTCGTCGACCTCTAATCAGCTTTCGTCGACCTCTGAATAGCCTTCGTCGAACTGAGATCTACTTTCGTCGACCTGAGCTCTGTGAATCAACTGTTGTGCATAAACTGACTAATTCTGCGCTCTATGTTCGTCGACCTGAGAATGTGAAGTTAGTCGACCTAAGAACTTGGTCAATCTATCGGCGTTGAGTGAATAGCACATCTGGCGTTGAGTGTTCTTTGTCTCTGAGTCAGCCTTGGCTTTGAGTGAATTATGGCGCTGAGTGTTGAATAGTTAGTCGATCTGAGAACGGAGTTCGTCGAGCTCAGCTCAGAGATTTTAGCTCTTAGTTAGTCGAGCTGAGTACGAATATCGTCGACCTGAGATCGACGAACATAGATCTCTTTCTCTAAATCTTGATTTCTCTAAGTCTTAAGTCTCTGGCAGTGATGGAGGCCGGTCCTTTGTACTGTTGAATCTAAGAACATGGCCTAGACTCTAGAAACACATAAAATTTGACCCTTCTATACATTATGGCTCACAACCTAAGAAGACAACCTAGCCCAAATCACCTAGGGGTTCCAACAAACATTTATCTCCCCCTATTTGGGTGAGGACACTATTCACATAAAATAAAACAAAAAGCAAAAATAATTTGCCTGAATTAAAAGTTTTTCAGTAGATGTACAAGGGTACTTTGAGAAATAAAAAAACATGAAGCAAAAAGCTACTAGAGAATCCTAATAAGCAATTTTCTTTACAAATAAAATAGATAATCTCCCCCTATACAGCTACTACTGCATCCCCTGTATTTCCTGAAAAGAGAGGTTAGGAGTTCTGGACCCAGATTACCTTGGATCCTATTTTTCTTTCACAATAATAATTTGAAATAAAAGAATAAAAATTTCTGTTTTGAAATTCTGAGTTCGACGAAAAATATTTTCGTCGATCTGAGTTTGACGAAGGGAATAGATTTCGTCGATCTCGGTTCATAGAATGATAATATCTATTTTGTGTGTTCCACGATTGTCGATCTCAGTTCGACGAAGCAAATTTTTTTCGCCGATCATAATTTCCAGACAAGTTAAAATCAAAATCTCTGTTCAGAGATTGTCGACCTTTATTCGACGAAGAGTGTAGTTTTCGTCGAGCTCCGTTCGAGGAATTATGTTGAACACAAATTTTCTGAAAATTTTTAATTGTTTTTGATAAAAATTTAGTTCTATTGCCTAACTCTATTATCTATTCTTTGTCTTTAATTGTTTCTAAAGAAACTAATTGTTCAGAAACATTTTTTAAATCTTCTTTAAAATATTCTGAAGTGAAATCAAAGGAAGAGATAACCTGATCCTCTTCTGATTCTTCTTCTTATTCTTCATTAGATTCATATTCTTCATCATAGTTGCTGCAAGATGCATTGATTGCCATCAAGCAGAATTCTCTTCCTCTAGTTTCTTCTTAATCCTCAGTAGTACAGGATGAAGCTTCAGAATCACTCCAAGTGTCAGTATCATATTTTATCTTTTTAGCTGATCAAACAGCCATTGCTGTGAGGGAGTTCCAGATGTCCTTTGCTGAGGTGCATTCAGCAATGTCCTGAAAAATGTCATCAGACATTGATTGAGCAAGATTTTTCATTGCTTGTTCATCAGCCATCTTTAGCGTTTTTTGGGCTTCTATCCATTGAGATGATTGAACAACATTCATGCTTGTTGTTTCCAATGGTTGATAAGGACCTGTCAAAATGGAATTGAAAATTTCTTCATCAATAGAGTTCATAAAAAGCCTAATCCTTGCCTTCCATAGTGCAAGCATATTTAGATTGCACTTAGGAGGTCCAGTGCTTGAACATTCTTCATTTTGTGCCATGAAAAACTCCTAATAAATTTAAGATCTCTCAGATCATTTTTATTCAGGTGTTAGCCTGTACAACCAAAGAACAACCCTCATATACCAATTGAAAGTTGAGGGATAGATCTTAATTTATTCTAAATTAGAGTTAAGAAATAAATTGTCACAGCCCAAATAAAAAGAAAGAAAGCAAGCAATCCAGACGATACAGGGAAATTTATAGTGGTTCCCCAACCTGGGTACATCCACTCTTCTACCACCCTGGTAGGAATCCACTCAGGTTTTTGATCAGGTGACTGCCACCAATGAGCTTTTGATCAGGTGCTCAAAAACCAACTCAAGTATTTTGGAAGGAGACTTGCAACCAGAATAATTTTGAAGGGAATTAAAACCCTGTATAGAGGTGGGAAAGAGAGGTTGATTGAAGTCTTCTTTTCTCAAATCAAAATGAGAAGACTTTGTGGATTCTGTGATGTTGTCAATGCTCCCCCTGAGAACTTGAATGGTTCAAGAGTCTAAGCTTTGCTAAGGGTGAGTAGGCCTTCAGCTTTGATGTTGCTCTACAGCAGGCTTCTAGACTGATATGTATTTCTTGTCTCTTGAAAGCCTTGGAGCAAATGATGAAGAGTTGTTCAGGAAGAAGCATTTTTTTGCCGAGAGTTCTTGTTCTTTGAGAAAAAGCCTTCTTAATTTCTTCTCTCTCTATCTTGTCATTTGTGAGATATATTTCTCTATATATTTATTGCCTGGAGAATTCAAACATTTGAATTCTTTATGTGTATAGAATGGCTGAATCAATTTCCAATAATGGAATCTGCCTTGAGAAAATAATTGGCATTTAATCTCTGTAATTAACTCCATATTTAATGCTGCCTCCAAACGGCTATATTCATAAGAATATATAGCATTAAATCTGAGAGCCATAAATGTCTGCAGTTAAGCCTCAATAAATTCTGCCAGCTGTAAATAAATCTGTCTGAAAAACTGCACAGGAATCGTTTATCTCAATTTTAAAGCTTTCTTCAAACTGGGCTCGGAGTTTGTTAATCTCAGCTTGGAGTTCGTCGAGCTCAGCTTGGAGTTCATCGAGCTAAGCTCAAATAATATGAACTACAAAATCATTGAACTGAGTTTCACAATTTTCTTTGAGCAGAGCTCAGAGTTCGTTGAACTGAGCTCAGAGTTCGTTGAACTGAGCTCGGAGAATTTCTGGACTGAATTTCTGAACTTCAAAACTGAACTTTTCTGGAATTTTTCTGAAGAAGCAAACCTATAAATTATCATATGACCCATGACTATACATTTTGGGTCAATCTAAACATCCTAATATTATCCTTGCCCAAATCAAAACTAGGGTTCCAACAAGGTTCAATTCCCTATAGTCGATACATAGCCGCAAAATCTTGTCCTTCTTCTTAACTAAGAGGACTGGTGTGCTCCAAGGCGATGAGCTATGACGCACATACCCTTGCTCCATCAACTCCTCTAGTTGAACCTTCAACTCCGCCATCTCCTTAGGCGCCAGCCTATAAGGAGAACGTGACACAGGTTTGGCACCTAGCACTAGCTTGATGGTGAAATCAATTTCTCGCTATGGTGGGGCTCTGGGAAGATTACCCGGGAACACGTCGGGGTACTCACATAACACAGGGATACTATCCAAAGTGGCCTTAGGCTTTGCAGCTTCCACTAACGTGATGAACAGCTCTACTCCAGCATGAACCGCCTTCACCACCTGAAGAGAAGACATCAGCGTCTTGCTCGACCCCTTCAGTCCCACAAACGTCATCTCCTGCCCAACACCATGCTTTACCTCCTTACGGTTGCAATCGATACAATCCTTCTGCTCTGAAAGCCAATCCATACAGAAGATAACGTCGAACTCTGCTAGCGGCAGCAACGACGCTAGCAAATCGAACTCTTGGCTTCCAATATGAACCTTTATGGTGCATACTCTGTTCGCACGCATCGAACACCCATTCGATAGCAACACATCCAATTTATCCTTCGCCATTGAAGAAGGGACTTCGTTGCGCGTTATGAAACTTTCGGACAAAAAGGAGTGTGAAGCTCCCGTATCGAAAAGTGCTCGTGCTAGACTACCGCTAATTAGAACAAAGCCTATACAATAGTATTAAGCTAACAAGCACTGGGTAACAATATTTAAAGCTAACTTACTATAAACTAAACCGTACATGTCACCACGTCGGCCTGTTTGATGGCCTCCTACTAGCCCAAGTTATAGACTCTCGGTTGAGTCGGAGCATAGTGGGACGCGGTTGACTCCACCGCCTTGCCCTTCTCTTCATAAGTGGTTCCTTGCTTTCTTTCGGAATTCGGACGTCCGCTCCAACAATCGCGGGCAAATTTCCCCGTCTTTCACAAGTATAACAAGCGCCCGGTGTTCGGTTGGTAGATGCCCCCGAGGCACCTGAAGAAAGGGCTAGACCCGACGTCTTAGCCTTCTTGTAGAACCTGCGATATCCAGACTTCAATGTAGTCGGCACTTTAAACTCTGATTTCTTGCCACCTGATTCCCTCTTGCTTGAACATTCTTCATGTCTTTTTCCAAGGACCGGGCTGAGTTGACCAAGGTCATGAAACCCTGTGCCATAGACCCCAAAAGTAACAACCTCAAATCATCTCTTAACTCTTCATAGAAATGATTCGTCTTGCGCTCCTCATCGGCAAAGGTAGCGCTTGTGTATCATCCCAAATGAGTGAACTCGTGGAGATACTCGTCCATGGTGCTATCTCCTTGCACCAAATTTTGAAACTCATTTTCCAATGCGATCCTATGAGCTGAGGGGAGGTATCAAACCATAAACAACCTCAAAAATTCCTCCATAGAGACATCAGCCAACTGCCTTCCCCTCAGGTGGTGTAGCTCCATCCCTTCCCACCATAACGTCGCGTCCCCGTCCAACAAGAACATAGAAATCGTGGTCTTCTACCACTCTCAGTTTCCATTGCTGCCAGCACTCTCTTGACTCTCGATAGCCAATCCTCTGCCTGAGTCCGGGTTCTCATTCCCGAGAACACTAGCGGATGGAAACCCATCACATGCTTAAGTTGTTTCTCAGTTGATCTCTGAGGCAACTCCGGCTCCACCAGCACCTGTTCCACCCTCCTAAGCTCTGCCACTTGGAGTGGTACTTGCTCTATAGCAGGAGCAGGCTGCTGCACCTGCATCGTAGGCTGCGCATTAATCATTGCAAGTACAGCTTCCGCAACCAACTTAATGGTCTCAGCTGAAGGAGGTGTTGCAGGCGCATCATTTAGTGCGCTGCATGCCTCAGAACTTGGCCGTTCTGACAGTCCAGCACCACTCCTGGTCACCTATAATCATGCAAAACACCGATAAGCACCAAATAATATTGCAAACAGCAATTATAGGAACACACAGGTTCCTCAAACATGTGTATTTTCATTCCTAAGTGGATATTCATGGGTTCTTTTCATGTTATAACGATGATGCACACACATGTGCTCACCACCCCTTAAAGTGAATTCGCCCACGAATTCATTTAAGCTTTACCGAAACTGGTAGTCTGATACCAAATTGTAACACCCCTATCCGTCATATAACATATAGCAGTAGGTCCGGCCGGGGCCTGACGCCATATACTACGGACAGACCGGTTAGTTACTTATTGAGATCATTCAACCAATCACAATGTCCTACACAGAGCACCTAGCGGAAGCAAATTATTAAGTTGCAAGGATAAAAGAACCCAACCAAGCATGAATGTCCACTACAATAAACCCATTGGAATGTATAATACACCAAAAATGGCCTTACAAGAGTTTGCTTAATAATAGTGTCTACCAAACCTCGGCACGCAGGCCGGTCACACATGAGTACATAAGAAAAACACTCAAAAATTGGCCTTCGAGGGCTGACACAGCAACTTGGGCTTTGGCCCGCTATTTTCCACTCGGCTCCGCAGTATCTGCAAGCAACAATCCATCGCATGGTGGTAAACAAAAGAAATGGTCAGCTATGCTGACCAAATTATAACAACCCCGCCCCCAACTCGGGGCGGCGATGCTCTTCCCTGCATTTTGTTAGCATAAACAAGCGGTATATTGTAAACAAACACTTCATCACAGGTGCAGGAATGCACAGACACTCACCCCGTGCACTCAGGGCACATTCACGGCGAACCGGCCAACATCACATAAATTTAAGCCATAAACGTTTCCGTCTCACCACCGTCCCTTGGACGGACAACCATATGAGCAATTTGTCTTCTTGGAATTAGTCACGTCAATTTAAGCCATAGACCGCCGAAGACCCTCATCTATGCAAACGGTTCCACCGAACGACATAGATCGGGTACGGTTCCGCCTGACCCATGCTCATACAGCAATGACAATTGAAGCCATATGCGCAGGTCAAGACTCCCCGAGTCCCGTTTCCATCACACAATTCACATAACCCGGTTATGTTCAAGTTGGCTCTCCGGCCACCATGTTGGCAACATCCCGTATTTTCCCAGTTTTCCGGGTGCACCTTGGAGTTAGTCCCCAATGCTCCTTGTTGCAATCTACCTCGTAGAAAACCCGAAAAGAAACTATTTACACAGAGTCTTCTCCGTTTATTATGCAATGCAACATCACCGACCCAGATCAACTTGTACAGATAGGATTCACACATCATGCCTATGTCCGTTCTCACATACAGACTCTACACAAGGGGGACTTTACATATCTACACCAAGGAACGCCTCAACTCATCGCACACTCGCGTGAGAGGGCTTTCTATGCAAAGGAAAAGAGTACCTCACATGTCCTAGGATGAGAATCGTTACCCTAGTGTTCTTCCTTGGTTCCATGGAAAACTATGTGGATGAAAAGCACCGCGAACTCCTTGCCTCCGTAGATCCGAAGTCGGCTCGCGATTTGGAGCTCTGAAGCTCCGCCGGTAACCGGATCTAGCCCTTCTTCCTCCTCCTTGCTCTCTCCTCTCTCTAACATTAGAAAGAGAACCACTCAAGGGAAATGAGGGTTTCTAAACCCTATTCCTGGGTTTAAACCCTCAGACCTAACCCCCAGCCGTCGAATCCCATAGTAAAGAAACAAACGGCCACGATTGGGGCCTGAAATATAAAAACTGGGCCAAACACGGGTTGCAACACAGCAGTGTGCATGGCCGTGTTACTCACTCGCTGTCATCAGGAACTCCCGACCAGAACACGGCCTGTGACACGGTATCCGACACGCCCGTGTCGCATGTGACACGCCTGTGTCAGTGCCCGTGTCACGGCCCGTGTGTCCAAACAACCCAGGTCCAGAAATGTCCCGAGAAGGACACGGCCATATGACACGCCCGTGTCATATGTCGTGTGCTAGACACACCCTGGGACACGCCCGTGTCCCAGGCCGTGTAATCTCTTTAGTACAAAATCGCAGACTGCCCGAGCAGGACACGCCCTAGGACACGCCCGTGTCCAAGGCCGTGTGCCTACACTCGACGATCGCTGATCTCCAAAATGTCAACAACGAGACCCGTGGCCGAACACTCCCGTGACAAGCCCTAGGACACGCCCGTGTCCCAGGCTGTGTCACCTGCTCCAAGTCCAAGACTTGGCTTAAAACGTCACCCGTCCCTCTTTTGAGTTTTGGGGTGCTATAGGCAATTCTCGGGAGGTTTATATCTCGAGTTGGAGATAAGATGGAGTCGTTATTTAAAACTCTTCGAGGAGCATCCAGGTTTGAATGGACAGAAGAGTGCTCCCAAGCCTTTGAGCAGTTAAAGAGACAATTGACTTTAACACCTTTGCTGTAGAGCCCCAGACCAGGGGAGATGTTGTTCTTATACTTAGGAGTTGGCCCTGAGGCGGTCAGCTTGGTTCTCGTTGGAGAAGAAAAAAGGAGGCAGTTCCCAGTTTACTATGTCAGCCATATTCTCAAAGATGCAGAAACGAGATACCCAATCCTGGAGAAGTTTGCCTTGGCATTGGTTATGTCTGTCCGTAGACTCCGTCCTTACTTCCAGCCACACTCAGTTCAAGTAGTCCCTGATCAGCCTTTGAAAAGTGTGTTGGAAACACCAGAGCATTCAGGCAGGTTGGCTAAATAGGCAATTGAATTAAGTGAGTTTGAAATTTATTATGTGCCCAGAGAAGCTATCAAAGCTCAGGTGCTAGCTGATTTCCTGATTGATACTGCAGAATCCAGTTCTGATCAAACAAAAAGGTCTCCTTTGGCTTGGACCATCTATGTTGATGGTGCGTCAGACAGAAATTCTTCTGGAGCAAGAGTGGTTCTGATAAATCCAAATAGAATCAAACTTGAGCAGGCAATCAAGTTCTATTTTCCAGTAACAAAAAATCGGGCATAGTATGAAGCCTCGTTGGCAAGCCTTAGGCTTGTAAGAGAGCTCGGAATTGACCATGTGCACATAAAGACTGACTATCTGGTGATGGAGTCACAAGTTCTCCGTAACTTTGAGACCAGGGAGCCTGTGTTGAAGAAGTATCTTACTCTTATAAAAGTTGAAGTTGGTAGATTCAAAAGATTCACTATTGAACATATCCCAAGATCGAAAAATGAGGAGGCAGATGTTCTTGCCAAGTATGGACTTCCATCAGGAGGAACAACTTCTAAACTCTTCCGCCCGACAGTGGATGAAGAAAAGTTAATACAAATTGATTAGCGTCCCTCTTGGATGGATCCGCTCATTCTTTACTTGTCAACAGGAAGCTTTACTCAGTCAATCAAAGATAAGAAAAGATTCAAGATAAAAGCAACCTACTATTACCTGGTGTCTGGTATTCTATACAGAAAAACCTTCTTTTCTGCAATGGAAATGTGTGTCAGAAGACGAAATTCCTGCTATTCTTCACGAAGTACATTCTAGTGAGTATGGAAGTCACTCAGAAGCAAGAACCTTAGAAAGAAGGATCCTGCAGCAGGGTTAATTCTGGCCTACTATGAAGAAAGATTCTGAGACTTATGCAAGAAAATTTGTTCTGCGCCAGAAGTTCGCTCCACTTCAGCATCAAGCTGCTCAGTCAATCAGATCAATCACAACTCCTTGGACCTTTGTAGTTTGGGGAATGGATCTCATTGGTACTTTTCCCATGGCAAGCGGACAACGACACTTTATCATAGTGATGATTGATTACTTCAGCAAATGGATTGAGGCTAAGGCATTGGTAAAAACAACGACTCAAGTCGTGAAGAATTTCATTTGGGGCAAGATAGTCTGCCGACATGGTATCCCAATGGCAATAATCACTGACAACAGACCACAATTCAATAATGCAAAATCTCAATGGAAGTTGGGCTAATCAACTTCCTTCGGTTCTCTGTACCCTGAGAACAATGCCTTCATCTGCAACAAGAGAAACTCCATTCAAGCTTTCTCATGGTTCAAAAGCTCTTATTCCAATTGAGTTTGAAGTCCCATCGCCAAGAGTTCTGCTTGCTAGACAAGGTGTGGAGGATTGGCTTGAGCAGAATAATGAAGTGATGAAGTTCAACTTGGAACACATTGAAGAAATTAGAGATAAGGCGGCAATAAGGCAAGAAGAAAATCAAAAGAAGAATTGACCGCTACTTTGATAAGAACGTGAGGATCAAACACTTTCAAGTGGGAGATCTGGTTCTTAAAAAGGTTGATATTGCTGCAAGAGCCGGCTCAGTTGGGAAGCTCAATCTGAATTGGGCTGGGCCATTCATTGTCAAAGAAGTGCTCAAGAATGGGGCTTATCACTTGCAAACTTATGAAGGAGAAGATGTGGCACATACATGGAGTGGAGATGATCTAAAGCGGTTCTATTCCTGAACCTCCTCCTCTTTTTTCCTTCCTATGTAAACTTTTTCAGATATCGTCATTAATAAAAAGTTCCTTGCTAACACTTCTTCAAGTGTCTTTTTGTCTCTTAAATATTGATAGTTAATGTATTAAACAAGAGCGACTTCAAACGGTTCTACCCCTGAACCTTCTCTTTTCTCTCTTATTATGCAAGTTTCACAAAAGTTTGTATTGATCAAAGTTTTTCATACTGACACTTTTTTAAGTGCTTCCTTTTGTTTCCTGAATAACTCCAACAGTTGCTTGATACCATGAGACATCGCCATGTTCAGCTGAAACCTCCCTTAGAACCGTTTTCATTAGCGTAACACAACGAAGACCACGTGTTGTGGGGAGATTTGGCACCGTGTAGTGGGATCTTACCGGTTCTAATGCAGTAGGATACTGGATTTCAGATCCCAGCTAGTACCTGAACCCACCTCTGCATTTTGGAGGGATAGGGTGGAGGTTAGCTCTACCATGCCATTTAAGGGATATCGTTACAATTTTGATACTCGTGTGTGGAAAGCAATGCCGCTCCGACCGCGCCTACCCGCGGATCATCTTAGTTTGTGACCCTCAAACACTCCTTGGTACCCTCAAGTAGTGCCTATAGGAGACCAACAGTCTTATTGATCTCAGGGGAAAGCAATGCCGCTCCGGCCGCACCAGCCCAAAAGATCAATCTGGACTGTACTCCAGGCAAGAGTGCAGTGAATCGTTTCGTTAAGTGTGTAGATCTTGAGATCCAGTGTGGAAAGAAATGTCGCTCTGACCGCACCTGCTCACTTGGTCCCAAGTCTGCACCGCATTTTTCACAGGAATTTGGTTATGGGCAGACTCTGGTTTTCTAGTCTGTCTTGTCCGCCGGTTTTACTTGGGTTGATCTTAATAGTTTGTAGCCTAGTGAGGAAAGAAATGTCGCTCTGGTCGCACCTGCCCACTTAGTCACAAGTAATAGCTCATTTTTATTTATTATGAGCGGACTCTGGTTTTCTAATCGGCCCAGTCCGCTGGATTCATCTAGGTTGATATAGTTTTCGTGTCCTTGCGAGAAAAGCAATGCCGCTCCAGCCGCACCTGCCCGCTTGGTCGCGAACTATGGGTCAT
Organism: Platanthera zijinensis; assembly: GCA_039513925.1. NCBI lineage: Eukaryota > Viridiplantae > Streptophyta > Magnoliopsida > Asparagales > Orchidaceae > Platanthera > Platanthera zijinensis. The sequence goes on along the minus strand of CM077082.1, from coordinate 163,633,034 downwards.
TTCTATTCCCAGTTAAGAGCTGACTATGATTTAATATCCGATCAGTCCACATACTTGGTCAGGTTTATCTTTTCTTTCAATTCACAAGCTAGCAATTATTCTAAGACCGCAACTTTTATTATCAAAGCTCTCTTAAGCTTGCAAAGGTCTATTCAATTTTGGGAAAGGATATGGCGGACTGCTATTGGAACTCGTCAGAGTCCGTTTAATGATTTATTATTTTGGGCAAGCAATCATATAACATTGATCTTATTCATATTGCGGCGAGCTGTAGTTAAACTATTTGATAAGGTTTCTTAATTGACGAGTTGAAAGGTTATATGGTGCGGATAATATCTACATTACGTGGACTGATATATGGAGTTCGCCCTTTAACAATAGATTGCATTTAAACAAGAAAAAGCAGAGCATTGCAGAAGACACATGTTGATCCCAAAATATCCTTTTGTATTTCATAAATCAAGTTACAACTTTCAAGTGTTTAGCAGTCTCAGATCTTGAGTCCGCCGCCTTTACAAAAATAACAACAAAAATACATTATGCATCACCCCTCTTCTATTTCTTCTCTGCAGGTTCGTCAGAATTTAGACCATCAATATCGATTTCAGGGGAGTAGCCCTCCGAGCTTCTTCCGCTGCTGCTATCTGAGCTGTTGTTGATTATGGATCTCGTTGGGCGATCTCTCGTCAGCAGAGCCAGAAGTGGACGTGTCGGACTCGGCGGACTGATCCCTACCCTACTGGCTTGAACCAACATCACCCGCGATGATCACTACTTCACCGCCTTCTTCTTCTTCATCATCCTCCTCATCGACGAAAGCCTTCCCCTTCGCAGCCCGCTCAAACTCAGAAACCTTATTCTTCAGCTCAGGAAACAGCTGCAGGAAAGGGACTGTGTCCACTCCCTCCATCATGAAGTCGTCATTGATGAGGCACTCGATCGAGACCTCAACGATTTCCTTCACAAAAGGAAACATGGCATTTTGGAAGCTATGGTTGGTGACTTCATACACAGCCTGCAAGAAGAATAAACATGTCAGTCCGTCGCGGATAAGAAACAAAGATTGCGGCGATTACCAATACTTACAGCTTCATTCTCCTTATGCTGATTGATCCTTTTCCCCAGCCTCGTATTCCTGCCCGTTAACAACTTGTTTTCCTGCAAGAGTTGCTCATTCTCCTTAAGCAGTTTGCGGTTCATGCAACCCATAAAGTTGTTGGTGATAGCGCTGCTCACGCTGGCTTGAGCAGCGAGCAGGGGGAGGTCGGCAGGGGCAATGCTCTTCAGGTCGCATAGATTACGCTTCCCGTAGAGTGTGGAGATTGCCACATTGGCATGGCGGGAGGTACGCGGACTCTTCTAGGAAGGAAAAGCAGTCGAAAGACAGACATACTTATTCTTTCCATACTAGTGGATCATCGAGATTCCCCTCAGATCCTTCTGGTTCTTCCCGAAGCCCGCCATATCGAAGCTGTCCGAGGAAGAGTAGTCCGCAGTGGGATTCCCCTACCTCCTTCATTTTCCATGCAACTTCTTTCTTCTTTTCCCCTTGAGTAGGAGTCAGCCCGCTTGGCGTCTGGGGCAGATTAGCTGGCACTGCCAAGGTCGCTGAAAAAAAGAGAAACTAAATCAGTACACTGCAGGTCACAGCGGATAAGATCTAGGTCACCGTGGATACAAAGCCAGGTCGCAAGACTTACTCTCTTCGCAGTCCATGACATCGAGGCTGGGCAGTAGCAGGATGTAATGGTCAATGTCGAGCCTTTCCCAAGCCAAGAACTCGACGATGGCGGCCTCCACCTCACTCAGCTTCGAGCATTTGAAGGCGGAATCCGCGCAAACCTGCGGATACGTGTGGGCGAATCCCAGGTCTCCCTCAAAGATGAGGTACCTTGAGGTACAGTTATGGATCTTATTTGGTAAGCCCATGACTTTCATCCCTCGGCAGTAAAGATAGATGACGCCTTTATATTGGAGACCTCCAGAAGGTGTTATTGAGTGGACTGATAAAATTTTTCTAAATATATTTAAAGAAAATTCCATCTTTTTAGACCGCAGGTATGATAAGTAGTTGTAGATCGCGGCTATTGTATTTGGCGCGAGCTGGCCCGGCACCATGCCGTAATGCTCGAAGATCTCTGCGACCTCCCACAGCAAAGGAAACTTGAATCCGCAGTCGAAGTGATCGATGGGCACAGTGACCTGCGTTGCAGTGGAAAAGTTTATTCGCTCCTGATCTTCAGGCAAGCGAGCAAGCACTGGCGAACTAGCCATATGCTTATCCACGAAGGCGTCCAAGTCGGCTTCCGTTAGTCTACATTTCTTATGGTCAGCAAAGTGGAAAGCGACCGCAGCATCAGTACGTGCGGATACCATTTTCATAGACCGCAGGGACTTCTGCTTTGAGCGCATTTCCTATACAAAATGAAGACTAGGGCTCTATTTATAGGAAAAATAGCCTGACAGCTTCTTCAACCAGTCCGCATAGATTGATCGTTCAGTCCGCACGGACCAGTCAGTGATTGCAGACTCAGAGGTAGTCCGCCCAGCTCGCATTATCTTGTTTTCCTGCAAATTCAGTAAAAAATCTACAAGTAATTATGGATTCAAAGGCAGTCTGCTCAACTCGCAATTTTAAATATTCGCAATTCACAAACAAATGTGTGGGCACATGATCAGTCCACATAGATCGCGGTATTCAAACCACAGCAATATCATACATAATAAATTGAATTCGCATCACAGTGCAAGAGAAACAAACAAGCAATGTTCACAGAGCACACTAAATTATATAACATACAACAAATCAAATCAAACGTTTGCTTATTCGCGGACTCAGTGGCCTCTATAGTTGGGTTGAGAAGGTCGCTCCTCCCTATCCATCCCAAGATGGGCTGCCTGATCGCTCCCTCGTAGTATCTCTCTGTATAGCTGCTGAATGAGATGGTGCATGGAGTTAAAAGTATGATGCATATGGGTGGTATCCCTGTTGATCCGGCTAACCAGAACCACGGGCTTGACTGCCGGCCTCGGGTCCTCATCCGTCATGGGCTGCCCACTTGCTGCTGGGACTGAAGGCTCTGTAGAAGCAGGCTGAATCGGCGGTTGCGCCCTCACAGCAGCGACCTCAGCGACTTGCTTCTTTCCTTCCTGCACCAGAGCCAAGTACCTTCCCCTACAATGGAGGGCGTCCTCACTTAACCGCAGCTTCTCCTTCTTCAATTCCTCCATCTCCGCTGAGATTTTGGCGACCTGAGTCTCAAGTGCTTTTTCTCGCTCTATCTACATTCTCAGCTCTGCTTGTATTTCATTCAGCTTTTCTTCATGCTTCTTTTCTAACAGAGCCGGATTTCCAGTGCTCCTCCTTTAGCGGCGAACGCAATTATCCAGTCTTCCTAGTTCGTTCAGCCTCTAGTTAATCAGCTTCTAGATCGTCCGGCAGCTCTCAAGGTGGACTTAAGCGTCAGTCCGCCCAGGTCACAGACCCTCATCCAGGATTGCACCCTACAGCCAGACGAAAGCTCCAGCCCCCGAGCCCAGTCCGCCCCTCTTGCGCGCACTGCTTGTCTTTTCTTTTTTGATTCCCGTCACCGCTACCCGATTCTCCTGTACCCCGGGAAGCCGGTTATTTTAGTACTGCCTGTTTGGGCAGGCCCCCGAACCTATAAATTGGGGGAAGTGGTGCACCCAACGCATGCTAACTCGAGCCCAGGAGCCTATTTTTTAAAGGCTACAGACTCGAATATTGGGCTTTACGGTCTCCAGCTTGCTCTCTATTCTGTTCTTCTTTCCTCTACTTATAATCCACTTTTTGAAATCAAAGGGAAGCCTGTCGCAAGAGAGGCATTCAGGCCGCGACAGGAGAAGTGTGGTGTTGTCGTGGCTCACAACTTTGCTTTCTCGTTCTCTCGTCCGCTCAGTAGATTGCTGCTTGCGGTTTGCCTTTTCCCCTCCTTTCCCTAGTACTCGAACCGTTAGCTGGTTGTTCTCGTTTCCCTTTTGCTTTTCGTGCATCATCAGCAATAAATAACTCCTCTAAGTACACAAGGAAGAGTCCTACTGAGGAGGAAAGGACTTCCAGCTCTAAACAAGAACTTGAAACATCCTCTCCAGCTGATGTTGGTCTGCAAGTTGTCTTATCACTCAGTCAAACCTCTGCAAACTTTCAACTCCAAGTTCTTGATATGCATGTTGATAAAATCCTTGCAAGTCCTAAGTCAGGACAAAGAATGCCACTGAAGAAGAGGTTGTTGTAGAAGATGAGGCAGACATGGATGATACTGATAATATAGCAGCAGTTGAAGACATCTCTGCTACAGAAGATAACAGGGAGCCCCCTGAGATATTAGATACTTATCTTGATAAGTCAATCCGAGAAAAGAATGCTCAGTCTGAGGAGGATCATGATCAGATGGATCTGACAACTTTGGATCAAGTGGTCAACAGAGTGGTTGAGTCTGGACCCACTACAGGTAATACCCACACCCTCTTAATTAGTAGTGTTAATAGAGCTTTAACTAAGGAAATATTTCCTTATATATGTGTTATAGTTTAGGGGGAGCCTTCTCAAGTCCCTTCTCAGGATGTTGTCCCTCATCCTATGAGACATACATCATCTAACCCTATATCAAATGAGGAATTAGAATACCAAATCAAAGCACTCATAGATGCTCAGAACATAACCCTCAAGGAGTATGTTGACCAATCAGTTGCCAAGCTGAGGGATGAATTGTCAACCAAAGTCATGGAAAATAAGAAGAAATCTCTCACTTAAACAAACAGGTCACCACCTGGTTTAATAAGGCTGGAACTGCTGGCATCAAACTAACCACCCTAATGAAATCCCTGGACGCAAGCCAAAAACTCTCTACAACTGACATTGGATATGTCAAGTATTATATATGTGCAACTGATGAGGTGATCAAGGGTACAGTAGATCTAGTAAATCTGCATATAATAAATATTGCTTTCCACTCTATGAATGAGGCACTACTCCTGAAAAATGAGCTTCTTGCTGACAATGAGAGAATACTCCAATCCATATGAAACAAATATGAAGTAAACACCACCAACTTGCAAAATACCATATGTTAAGAAGGCAGAAAGGGGGAGAGCATCCATGCTAAGACAACAACACTCATTGAAGACAAGCCTTCAATGTAATTAAAGGCACCAGGGTGGCACTACACCTGCCCCTCCTAGATAGAAAGTGGCTAAAGGACCTAGACTTCCAAACACAAGCTAGAGTTGCACGGGATGCACAACTTGCTGCAAAAAGAAAGAGGGAAGGGACTCAAATGGCTGAAAAGTTCATGGCAAAGAGGAGAGCTGAAAATAGAGATGATCCAGATTATGAACAGCTAAGTGATGCCTCTAAATCCATCATTATAAATGCTTGGGTAGCCATGGACAAGTTCTAAAGAATATTGATAGTGTATATCCTTCTAAGAAATGGATAAAGCATTTGGAAAAAAATTCTCTAAGGGAAAGAGTATTCAAAGAAAATCTGGTAAGGAAGAGCAATCCTAAGAAAATGCCTTCTAGATATATTCCAAAACCTTTCCTGTACTTCAAGAGGCAGGAGAACAAAGCTAAAAACTTGAAGAAGACAGCTGTCATCAAGGATGCTGCTTCAAGTTCATCAAAGAAGAGCTGAGATGGGACTGCAAGACTTAGTATGCTTTAAAATATGTAATAAATGTCTTGTAATGAATATCAAAAGTGTAACAATGCCAAATCATTATCAATAAAATTACTATGAGCTGGCAATGACTATATTAATGTGATAAATGTGTAATGCAACTCTCATTTATGTATCTGTGAAAAATGAATGTACTATTCTTTTATAGATATCTTATAATCACAAGTTTACTACTATTGCTTGACTAAGTTAATGATTTGGTAGATCTTAATCAAAATGTTTAATAAATGATTAATAAAGCTGTTGTGACTAATCATACAGTTACATAGATAGTGATTGATAAATCACTAGTGCTTTTGGTTAGTCAAACATAGTGTTATGCCATCCCACCTAGGGGGAGTTATCCTATACTAGGATGGCTAGATGTCATGATAATGTCTCTTTAGGTTCATCATGATATCTTTTTATATAGATGCACCTTAGCATAGATGAGTGTTCTGCCTTCTTCAAATAGAGGGAGATTGTTGGGAATTGCACCCTTCAATGTTCCTTAGGATTTGAAGAGGCATCACCAATCATGCTAAGGGGCAAAATACATTTGATGTATGCTTGAGTTATTGCATGCAGGTTTTCCTTGATTGGATACGTGAACAGGAAGAGGAAGCTGGAATTCAGAAAATTTGAGTAAGGCATAACCGCTGAGACAGCTGATGTAACGACCCCATCTGTAAAATAACATAAAATAGAAGGCCCGGCCGGTGCCACACATCATATGCCACAAAACAGGCGGTGAGGTTACAGGTTAATACCAAAACATATTCGCATCCTAACTCAAAGCATGCTAGCGGAAGCTTAAGATTAATATTGAACTCAATAACCAAGAATGTCCACTATATATAAACAACCATATTTATGTATCACCCCGAAGGAATATACAAAAAATACACAAAAGTGTGGCATTAAGGCCTTACAGTTAAGCTTTACAACCGTGGATTACAAACATCGGAGCGCAGGCCGGCCACACATGAAAATAACAAAGTTCTTTGCTCAGCCCTCGAGGGCAAGCAACATTAGCAACAACAGCAAGGGATTTAGCCTGCTATTTCCCTCTCGGCTCTCCAGCACCTACATAAGGACAGCCCACTAGAATGGTGGAAAAAAGGCAACAGTCAGGATTCAGCTGACCAATTTATAATGACCCTACCCCTTTCTCGGGGTAGTGGTATTCCTTCCTTGCTGGCATAGCATTTTACAAACAGATATATCATGCAATGTGCACTAATGCACAAACAATATATCACAAATGTTGGCAATGAGGCCTGACGCTCCGTGCACTCTGGGCACATTCTTGGTGTACCGGAAATATCAGTGTCCCACCACCGTTCAAGGTCCGAAACCCAACGGTATTGAGCCTTTAGTATTAATGGCACGCAGGCCTAAGACTCTCATTATGCCACCAATGAAAGCCGAATGCCTTGACGCTCTCTTGTCAAGACGACATACCACAGGTCTAGCTCCACCCTTAACCGTTGCTCAAGTCGTTATACCATTGCCGAATACAGTAGTACTCATGGCCTAGCGGCAGACACGGTTCATCTTCACCTTTCCAGTTCGGCCTTAAGCCTTTTAAGAGCTCGCAGATCATAATAGCCACACTTTTCACCAAGGACTGGCTTCACAATCCAAAAGGGGAGCTAATGCTAGTGTTCCTTGTAGTCACTTGGCGGGTTCAGCAGAGACTCTCTTTCTGCACCCAAACTCAACCCAAACATAATATACAACACAAGAATCACGAGGGTATTTTCCTGGAATTCCACTCCAGTACTTCCTATTACTATCCTTCATGAGCACAACCCATTGACTCCACAACATATACGTTTATACGCGGAGTCTTCTCCGGTGTGCAAAATGAAACATCACCAATCCAGACCAACCTGTCTGGATGGGCTTCACACAACATGCCTATTCTTCACTACAAATTTTCGTATCTATATGCAAGACAGGGGATTTCAAGAATAAACCCAAGGAAATCCCTCAAAAGCCACCTTTTGGTGGGGAAATCCATGCACATGCCAAAACAAGGACTTCACATGTCCAAGGAAGAAAGATCGTTACCCTTGACGATATCTTTCGAGCCATGGAAAACTATCCAGATGAAAAGCACCGCAATGGCCTTGCCTCCAAAATCTGGACTCGGCTCGCGATTCGGGGCTCTAAAGCTCCACCGGTAGCCAGATTCCTCCTCCTCCTTCCTTTCTCTCCCCACTCTCTAACACTTTAGAAAGAGAAAGGCTTGATAGAAATGAGAGTTTATCCTTCAAATCTCGGCCTTAACAAAGCAGGGATAGCTCTTGACCATCGGATCCTAATAAAATAAATGAACGACCACGAATCGCCCTGAAAATCAATTTCCTGGGCCGAACACGGCCTGTGACACGCCCGTGTCACAGGCCGTGTGCCTTAAGCGACAAAGAAACCGGCTCAGCCAGAATAGGACATGACCCTGTGACATGCCCGTGTCACTGGTTGTGTGCCAGACACGGCTTCGGACACATCTGTGTCCAACCCGTGTTTAACAATCCGCACAGGCCTGGCCAAAACTAGAGAAGGACACGGCCCTGTGACATGCCCGTGTCATAGGCCGTGTGCCCAACACGACTTTCCTCTCGAGGAGCATCGAGTGCATTTCATTGACCTCAGCAGGACACGGCCCTTGACACGCCCGTGTCACAGGCCGTGTGCCTCACTCGAGACCCACTCGAGACCGCCCCGCACCACAATCGACTACTCAGAGTAGGAAACAGCCTTGGACACACACATGTCCCAGGCCGTGTTGCTTAGCCTACTTAGCCCACTCAAAAAGTCAAGATTTGGGATGTTACAATACTCCCCTCCTTACAATAAATTTTGTCCCGAAATTTGTATACAGGACTCAGGAAACTCTTCAACAAAATGTTATTACTATAGGTCATGTTCTGTAAAACATAAAACACAAACGGTTATACAAATTTAGACAAATAGCTCAGGGAATTCAGCACGCATGGTCTTCTCTCACTCCCATATTATCTCCTCACTGCCGCAGTTTTCCATCAGACCTCGACCATCCCGATTGTCTTGTTCCGCAACTGCTTCTTGGCTATATCCTCGATCCGGATGGGCATAACCTTCGTCGTTAGCCCAAATTCGACCGGTACGCGATCATTTAGAATCACTTGAGCTGGATCTTTTATGGCTTTTTGAAGCACTGATATGTGGAACACATTAAGCAATCCACTCAATTCTGCCGAAAGAGCTAGCCGATAGGTAGCTTCTCCAATTTGCTCCACCACTTCAAATGGACCAAAATATCTCGGACTTAAATTTTTAAGGCATTGAATCCTGGACAAGCATTTTAAGGGCTTGATCTTAAGATAGACCCAATCGCCAACCGCAACTCAATGTTTCGGTGCTTGGTGTTATAATACTTTGCTTGTCTATCTTGGGCAATTAATAGCCTCTCCCGAATAGAGCGTATCGTCGAATTAACTTCTTCGAATTTCTTACGCGTACATAGTTTAGATTCGCCTATTTCTGCCCAATCTAATGGTGTCCGGCATTTCCGACCATACAAAGCTTCAAACAGTGCAATATTTATGTTAGCTTGGTAGCAATTATTTTAGGCAAACTCTACCATATATAGGTGACCCTCCCACCTCTTACTGAAATCCAAGGCGCACATTCGTATCATTTCCTCCATCGTTCTGTTGGTCCTCTCAGTATGGCCATCTGTTTGGGGATGAAAGGTCGTACTGTACGTTACCTTTGTTCCCAAAAACTGATGGATCAGCCTCCAATCATTCGATGTGAAGCGCCTGTCACGGTAACTTACGATGCAATGGGGAACACCGTGCAATCGTACAATTTACTCAACATAAAGTTTCACCAAAACTTCCATTGAATCTCCCCTTTTATTCTGAAGGAAGTGAGCCACTTTAGTCAACTGGTCTACGATCACCCATACCGAATCGTTACCACATTGAGATCTCGCAAACTTTGCACAAAATCCATTGAAATATTATCAAACTTCCATTCCGAAATAGGTAGCGACTTAAAGAAACCTCTGGGCTTCTGGAATTCTGCTTTTATCAAGGCACATGTTTGACATTTAGCCATGTAATGTGCTATGTATTTCTTTAACCCTAGCCACCAGAACAGCCTTTTCAATGTCCTTGTATATTTTTGTGCTCCCTGGGTGAATTGGGTATTTCGTAAAGTGAGCCTCATACATTAATTCTTCTCTTAGCTAATCCATACTTGGGACGCACAAACGACCCGCTATCCTCAAAAGGCCTTCATCCCAGGAGAATTGGTCATTTGAACCATCCACTGCATAGTATTGTAGAATTTCATTCAGTTTCATTGCTTGCCGAACCCTATCCACAATGTCATATTGAACCTCCGTCTAGTTCAAGCATGCATTTGCTGTGGAATTCTTGTCAACAAAAAAATCTCTAACTCTTCCAATTCATGGATCAGACGCTTATCATGCATCGGTAACCAATTTGCCCTTGACAGAGTCCTACGACTCAAGGCATCTGCGACCACGTTTCCCTTCCCAGGAGTGTAGTGAATATCAAAGGTGTAGTCCCCGAGGAACTCCATCCACCTTCATTGTCGCATATTGAGATCCTTCTGATCTAATAGGTACTTTAGGCTCTTGTGGTCCGTAAATATATCCACTTTTACGCCATATATATAGTGACGCAACAATTTAAGTGCAAAAATCACCGCCGCAAACTCCAAGTCGTGGACAGGATAATTTTGCTCATGCACTTTCAACTAGCGTGAGCCATAAGCAATCACCTTTCCAAACTGAAGAATAATGCAGCCTAAGCCGCTCCCTGAAGCATCACTATAAATCTCATAGCCGTCTGTACCACATGGCGATGTCAAAATAGGCATCGTGGAAAAAGGAACTTTAGCACTTCAAAAGCTCGTGCTCACTCCGGCATCCAAACGAACTTCTTAACCTTCCTCGTTAATGTGGTAAGAGGTAAAGCGATCCGTGAGAAGTTTTCTACAAAACATCTGTAGTAGCCTGCCAGTCCAAGGAAACTCCTGACTTCGGCAACCGAGGATACCACTGGCCACTCCCATATGGCTCTTATCTTTGACGGATCCACCGCAATGCCCTCCCCACTTACCACATGGCCAAGAAAAGCCACTAACGACAGCCAAAACCCGTACTTGGAGAACTTGGCATAAACCATATTTCTCCGCAGGTTATGCAATACCAACCGTAAATGGTTCGCATGGTCAGCTTTAGATTGAGAGTACACTAAGATATCATCAATGAAGATGATAACAAATAAGTCCAAGTACTCTCGGAACGTTCGGTGCAATAGGTCCATGAACACCGATGGCGCATTACATAGTCCAAACAACATTACAGTGACTCATAATGACCGTAGTGTATTCCAAATGCTATCTTGGGAATATCACCTTCCCGAATCCTCAACTGGTAATAACCAGACTTTAAGTCTAGTTTAGAATAGACGGTTGATCCCACTAGCTGATCGAACAAGTCATCGATCCGTGGAATCGGATACTTGTTTTTCTCTGTCAGCTTATTAAATTTGCGATAGTCGATACATAACTGCAGACTACCGTCCTTCTTTTTCACAAAAAGAATAGGTGCACTCTAAGGTGACATACTTGGGCGTATGTATGCCTATTCCAGCAACTCTTGTAGTTGAACTTTCAGTTTTGCAATTTCCTTTGTCGCTATTTAATATAGCGAGCAAGCCATAGGTTTCGCACCTAGCACCAGCTCAATAGTGAAGTCGATCTCCCGTTGGTGTGGTAACCCAGGAAAATCTTTGGGAAACACATCAGCAAACTCCGATACAATCGAAACATCATTCACACTGGCTTTTGGCTCAACAGCCTGAATAAGCACGAAGAATAACTCCGCGCCCTTCCAAACAGCATTGACGACTTGGAGTGCAGACATCAATATCCCGCTCACTCCTCGCATACCAGCGAACTTAGTATCAAGCTCGGTATTCTAGCCTAGTATGATCTCCTTTGAAGTGCAATCAATAAAGGCACGCTGCTCCGAGAGCCAGTCCATACCAAAGATCACATCAAATTCCAATATCGGTAGCATAAATGCGTTCAAGCAGAAATCCCGACTTCCTATTTGAACTTCCACGCAGCAAGTCCTATTCCCACACATCACACATTTGTTTGGTAATAAAACCTTCACACTATCTATTGTCATATGACTAGGTACTATGATTCTCGCTATGAAGTCCTTAGACAGAAATGAATGTGAAGCACCCGTATCAAATAGTGCTCTCACCGGATTGTTCCGAATCAAGACAAAGCCTTAGACAAACACATCATACACGAGCAACATACAAGGTATGAAATATGAAAAGTACGCAATCAATATCTTAGATCGTACCTGTGACGACATCACTTTGCTTTATGGCCTCCTGTTGGCCAAGATTATATACTCGGGGCTGCGCTTGCGATGCAGAGTACTCTACCACTACCTTTACCTTATTAGCATATGACGCTCCTGTCTTCTTTTCCACCTTTGGCGGGCCAATCTGATAGTTAAGGGCTATATACCCCACTCTACCACATGTAAAGCAGGTACGAGACTCTTGCCCCGAAGTTGCCCCCGACGCAAATGTAGAAGGAGCCTGTCTAGTAGACTTAGATCTTTTGCTCCATTTCCTATGTTAGTTAAATTTTCCAGAATGGGGCGCTTTGAACTTGCACTTTGTCACAACCAAGTGCCTTTTCCCTGCACCCTCTTCGTATTATTCTCCAAAGCACACACTGTATCCACCAACGCCTAAAACCCTTGTTCACCGAACTTGAGAGCAGGAATCTCAACTCATCCCGCGACACTTCTTAGAATCAATTGGTTTTATGTTGTTCATAAGCGAAGATAGACCCCTCATAGTGTCCCAACCACATAAACTCATGCAAGTAAGTATCTACACTACTTTGGCCTTGCGTTAAATGCTGGAACTCATTTTCCATTGCAATAAGTTGTGCTGATGGCAGGTGCTTTACCAAGAATAGTCGCGAAAAATCCTCGATCGAGACTTCCGTTAATTGCCTGCCCGCTAAGTGATGCAAATCTATCTCGTCCCACCATAGCCGAGCCTCTCCTTCCAACAAGAAGGTGGCCAAGGTGACCTTTTGATCTTCCTCCATCCTTATCGCCGTCAATAGCCCAATGACGAACGACAACTAATCTCCCGCCTGTGTTGGGGATCCCACACCCATAAACTTCAGAGGATTGAAGCTCATAAGCTGCTTCAGCTGTCATTCAACTCGTCGAGGATCAACAGCCTCAACAGGTTCTGGACTTACACCAACCAATTCTGGTACCATTGCCGGCTTCAAATTCAGGCTCAGGTTGGACGACAGCCATGCACAGTAAATTTCGCAAAGTCTAATTTGGGAATTTTATTTATAGCCGTTTATATTGATGTTGCATGTAAATACTTAGGGTGGATTTTTAATCTTTCTAATCTTGCTTAATATTCTAATTTTTAAATCAAAAAAGATTCCAAAAATGAACATTGTCGGCTTCCCGTATAGTACGCAAAACCCGATCGACCGACAACTTCAAGCAGAGCAAGATTCAATCATCATTTTTCTGATTCGACTGGATTTGAGTGTTCAGAAGATCTCTATTCCTATAGATCAAGTCGATTCAAGGTTTAAGCTCTAAGTCTTCAAAGCCTTCCAAGTTTCTGAGTTGTTGTGTTCTCCAAGACTATTCAAGATCATCTTTTCATAGAACGGTGAATAGAAGACTCCAGATCTTGTAAAGATTATGTACTATTATTGTGTAATATTCTTTTAAATTTGGAGGAGATTTTATCTCTGAGTTTTTGATCCGTTTGTAGATCGAGTGTTAGATCCTGAAAGTGAGAGTAAGATCAACCCTTCACTCTAGAGGGGGGGGGGGGGGTGAATAGAGTGTATTAAAATAATTTTGCAACTAAGAATAATTTGGCAGTGGAAGACTTAAGATTTACTTAGTGTAGTGTGATTTTAAAAAAGAGTTTTTAAATAAAGTAACACAAACACAAATTCACAGCACACAGTAAAGAGAATTATGAACAACAAGAAGACACAAGGATCTATAGTGGTTCCCCAAAACCTAGGTACATCCACTCTTCTACCACCCTTGGTAGGAATCCACCGCGGGATGAGTTGATCAGGTGTCCTGGCACCAATGAGCTTTTGATAAGGTGCTCAAAAACAAAACCAGATTTTTTGATCAGGTGTCTTGCCACCACTGAGTTTTGATAAGGTCTCAGGAACCAAAACAGGAACTTTTGAAGGGAGTTCAAAAAACCTTTTACAGTAATGAAAAGGAAAAAGAAACGAGTTGTCTTCTCTGTCAACTATCAAAGAGAAGCACAAGTGAATGCTGTTGTCAAAGCTCCCCCTGAGATTAGTAAAGGATTAGGAAGAGAAGATTTGCAAGGGTGATAGGTCTTCAAAATAGATGGCTCCAGCAAAGGATGATTCAGCAAGAACTGAATAATGTGTGTCTGGAGAATGAAGAATGGAGACCAAAAAAATGAAAAACTTTATTGCTGATCACAAAAGCTTCTTCTAATTCTCTATCTGTGTGTTATTGTTGATCAGACTAATAATAATAATATATATTCTCTTCTTGTCTGAAATCTAATGCTGCAATCTTCCTTGGAGCCGTTAGAAAAGTCATAAAGGAAATCCCTTATCTGTCAACTGTCTCTAGAAGGAATGAATTAAAGAGAATTAATATATTCCTTATTTTTTCCCTTGAAACTTGCTCCAGATGTGATAAAATGGCTACAATTCTTCATCATTAAATGCTCTGATTTGAAATCATTTGAATGTCTTAACAAAGTAATAGAATTCTCAGAAACGTCGACCTCAAATAGTTATCGTTGATCTGACCTCAACTATCGTTGAACTGGGATCAGAGATATTGAAAATGGTCGTGGACAAAGATCGCTGAACAGAGTTCTGAGATAGTCGACCTGAGCTTAGATATCGTCGAACTAGATTTGACGACCTCGTTGAGCTGAGTTCGACTATCGTCAAGCTGGGTTCGACGACATGTCAATCCTTACTAGAATTCTCGCTTCTCATTAGAGCTTGGAGATCTTGAGGAAAACTTCAAACCTAAGTCCTAAACCTTGAAACTAATTGACCTTTACTCTATACAACTAGGTCAATGCAACATTCCTAACAGACATAGTGATCCTGACCCAAATAAGTAATATGGTGTTCCAACAATCTCCCCCTATTTGGGTTAGGATTACTATTTACATGAATTGATGGAATACATCATAAAACAAAAACAAAAACACATAAAAATATACAGAACCACAGATATATATATATCTCAGCATATGTATAAGATGTTATAGTTCAGGAGAGATATGAGAAAGTTTCAGCTTACACTCAGATTAATGCTGATCATCAGTACTTTTCTTAAAAAGGATTTCTCTGTGGGGATTTTCTGAGTCTTTCTTTGACATGAAGTCATCTGCATCACCAAGTGTCTTCTGGCTTTTGCTTCTTGGGACTACAGCTTCAGGGTGCAACTGCATGTACTTTTCAACATCAAAGAGCTTCTTTGAACTATATCATTCAAGCTCTTGTCTTCTCCGATCTAAAAGAGTTGTGATGTTAAAAGTGTCTAGGCCTCTTTCTCTTGCTTTCTTCAAGTGATCTAAGCTAGCAATTTCTTTCAGTCTAGCAGTTCTGGAGACTGGATTATTTTCTGGATCCTCATATGGAATTGAAGATTCATATTTGTTGATGGTATCAGGTTGGGGGCTTTCTCATAGTAACCTTCTTTCAGCTTGTAAGGATAAGGACCAGTTGTAGTATCACTTGGACCTTGTCCTCTCTTATGATAAGGTTGATGTCTGGATTGAACTCTGGAATAAACTTGATTAGCTCTATACTGACTACCTCTTTGATTTTCTCTAGACTGATTACCTCTTTGTTGATTTCCTCTTTATTGAGAGCTTCCCTGAAAAGTTTGCTGGGACTGAGAGAATCTTTGAGATGTAACATTTGAGGATTGAGGAGCTGAGTTTCCACTAGATCCTGCACCTGGAGAAGGAGAAGGATCATAGTGAGAAGTTCTTTCATTATATTTCCTTTTCTTCCTAAAGGCCTTCAACTTATTCTTAGAATACTGCATCCAGTGCTCAGTAATGGGGTAGTTGTGAAGAATATAGTATGGGATATCATGATCAGAAGTATCCTTTGAAATTAGAACTCTTTTCATAGCTTTGCTTCTTGCTTTCATCTTATTTGCAATGGTTGTAGAGGAGTCATCAGAATCTGTTCTAAATTCATCATCAGAGCTTTGAGGATCACCATATAAGTCATCTATTTTCTTCAAAGCTTCTTTTGATATAGAAACAGGAACAGGAGCCCAAGTAGAAGGGTAATAGAGATAGCAGGAGCGGCAACTGAAGCAGTAGAGATAGCAGAAGTAGCAAGAATATTCATAGGTACACTGTCCATAGTCTTAACAGAACTGTCTTCAGCAATATTTAGCTCAGGAGAAACATCAAGAGGTGTTGTAAATTCAGCAGAGGCTTTAAGCTCAAGAGCATTCTCAACAGAAATAACTGAATTTACATAAAATTGAAGCAGATTTGGATCACAACTGTTAAAGGGAACTATAGCCCTTGTTAATTCTTCAGCTGGTAGAGGTGCTGGAAGATAGCTGCTATAAAGTGAATCAAATAAGGATAACAATGTGGTGAGATCTACAGATGGGCTGATGATATGTGCTGGAGGTATAACTAGAGCTGGAGCTGTAACTGTACTTATATCATCTATCATTATTTCATCTGAGATTGTAATTGGAGGTGCATCTACAATTGTCTATGAAGGCTGATCTTCATCATCTGGCATCTCTCCCTGCCTAGATTGAGTGAACACTGAACCTAGTCCCCCAAAAGAAGGGATGGCCTGAAGGGAGAAGGAAGAAGAGATCCTAGCAGATAAATCATTCAATGTCTTAACTAAGGGAGCCAAGGTGGCATCCAATAAGAGAGTTAGCCTGGGTGCCAACAACTTATATCATTTATTTGCTAGAGGAATAAGATCTACTTGCTCAAGATTAACCTGAGTAGAGGTAGAGGGAGGAGCTGCAGATAGGGATGGAATAGATGCAGATGGAAGTGGAATGGATGGCTGAGAGACTAGAATGCAGGTAATGGATGGTGCTGGAATAGTGATTGTTGGAATGAAAGTGGAGATAGGAAGGGGAAAGGATGGTTGAGATATGTTATCAATAAGGAGTTATTGAAGAGATGTTGAGGAGGATGGAAATTCTTGTGGTGAAGAGGGAGAGCAAGCCATCATGTAAAGAATAGGTTCCAAATCACGATCGATTCCTTTTTCAAACCCCGCTGCAGCTGCATGCGCCCTTTCAAGCAGATTGAAGGATGGAATCCGAGGAGATGAGTGTATGTCTATGGGTGAAAAGTAGTGCAATGGATGGAAAACCTCAGGTTGAGTAATTTGAGAAGGTGAAGATGTTTCAGGAGGTGTAGACATGGATGAAGTCACTGGAGGTGGAAGAGGTGAAGGGGAAGAGGATGGCATTTCTTCTACTGGGGCAGTAGAGTGAGGGAGAGTGACTATAATAGTCCTTGTGCCTGAAGTTGTCTTGGCTGGAGGATTTCTGCTGGGCCTGACAATCTGTCTCTCCCATTTGCCAAAGAGAGCAGAAGAGAGTCTTTTGTAAGCATTAATATGCATTCCATTGGAAACTAAGAGCTGTGGGCACCTATTATTAAGGAATAGTCCCAATATTCTTCAAAAATTCACAAACGTTTTGTTGATCTTCTTCTTAAGCAAGTCAAAGAAGATTTCTCCCCAATTTAAATGCTTCTTGTCCACTAGGGCAGCCATCAGACAAAACTGATATCTAGAAATGCTATCACGTGCAGAGTGTTTTGCCAGAATTACCTTCCCTACTATATCAGCTAAGAATCTATATTCAAGGGAAAGATTCTTTTTCATAAGCTTATTAGGGTTCTCATTGTTGTGTCCCATTCTATCTAACATTTCATTGAATTCTACTCCAGACAGTTCAATGCTATCATCACCAGTACTTAATTCAAAAATTTTAGTAAGTACAGTTGGTGTTAGGGATACCTGATTCCCTGCAATGGTTCCAACAATGGTATTCTGATCCAAACTATGAGCTGTGTATACCCATTCCTTTATTTCATCAGCAGCCAGCTTGATTCTTATTGTCATTACTTTCACTAAGTATTGCTCCTTGTATAGGTCCTGAATATCTTTGAACATTTGATCTGTACCCTCAAACGACTCCATATCAATATCAAACCCGGTGTCGAACCTCGTGGCGGTGAGAACTGCGGTTGGGATTGACAATTTCCTGCAAAAATAAAAGATCAAGTGTAGAGGAACTTGGAGGGAAAGAGATTCTTGCAAAAAATTTGAAAGCGCAAGAGAGAACGACGCCTCGAAAATGATTTTAAATTTGGGTTTGACGCAAAAAAGGAAAGATCATTGAACTCAGTTCGACGATCGATGGTACTGACGGAAGACGAAAAGACTCCAACATCGTCGATCTCCGTTCGACGATCTCTACCCGGAGAAAGATAGTTGAACACTATCTGGAAACGACGAGCTCCGTTCGACGATCTTCAAGAAAATCGTCGACCGCAGCTCAGAGTACAGAGAAAACCTACAGATACTTAGAAAAACAGATTTTTAGCCTAGTCTTTATCATTTTGGGGGTTTTAAGATCTTGGGAATTAATTAAGACTTCCTCCATCTAACATTCCTAACTGATTAAGTATGAAATTGTATTTCTTCTCATCCAAGGGTTTGGTGAGAATATCTCCCCTTTATAAGTCAGTTGGGATGAATTCCAGTTCAATTTTATTTTTCTCTACATTATCCCTTAAGAAATGATGCCTAATCTCTATGTGTTTGGTCCTACTATGGAGGACTTGATTTTGGGCTATGGAAATAGCACTTGTATTGTCACAAAATATTTTGGACTTCTCTAAGTTATAGCCATAGTCCAGGAACTGATTTTTAATCCACAATATTAGTGAGCAATAACTATCTGCTGCCATATATTCAGCTTCAACAGTTGATGTGGACATAGATGTTTGTTTCTTGCAAAACCAGGAGACAAGTCTGTCACTAAGGAATTGATAAGTTCCACTGGTGCTTTTCCTGTCAATTCTACATCCAGCATAATCAGCATCTTAAAATCAAGTTAAATCAAATCCTAAATCAGCTGGATACCAGAGACCTAAATTTGGACAACCTTTCACATACATAAGAATTCACTTGACTAATGTGAGGTGTGAATCTCTAGGGCTAACTTGGAATCTAGCACATATACATGTAGCAAACATTATATCTGGTCTACTAGCTATAAGATATAATAAGGAGCCAATCATTGCTCTATATGTGGTCTGGTCAACAGGTTTCCCAAGTTCATCAGCATCTAATACAACATTAGTAGGCATGGGTGTTTTCATAGAAGATGCTCCAAACATTCCAAATTTCTTAACCAATTCTTTTGCATATTTGGTTTGAGAGATAAAGATGCCATCAGCATGTTATTTGACTTGTAATCCTAGGAAGAAAGATAGCTTACCCATGCTACTCATTTCAAACTTGGAATGCATGAGGTTGGAGAACCTTTTACACAAATTTGAATCAGTAGAGCCAAAGATAATATCATCTACATAGATTTGCACTAGTAGGATTTTGGCCTTATGGGTAATAAAAAATGAGTTTGGTCTACTCTACCCCTTTTAAAATCATTTTCCAAGAGAAAACTAGTTAGGGTCTCATACCATGCTCTAGGAGCTTGTTTGAGACCTTATAAAGCTTTGTGTAACTTATAAACAAAATCAGGGTGAGTTGAGGAGATAAAACCTGGAGGTTGTTTTACATAGACCTCTTCCTTGATATCACCATTTAGGAAAGCACTTTTGACATCCATCTGATATACTATGAATTTCTTGTGAGTTGCATATACAAGAAAAATTCATATGGCCTCTAATCTTGCAACTGGTACAAAGGTTTGGTCATAATCTATGCCTTCTTCTTGAGAATATCCTTGAGCAACCAGCCTTGCCTTGTTTATCACAATAATTCCTTGATCATCCAGCTTGTTTCTGAATAACCATTTAGTTCAAACAATTTGATGATTCTTTGGCCTTGGCACTAGCTCCCAAACATTGTTTCTTTCAAATTGGTTTAATTCCTCTTGCATTGCAATGATCCAGTTTGGATCTAGTTCTGCATCTTCTATGGATTGAGGCTCTATTTGAGAAAGAAAGCAGGTGTGCATCAGATGTTGATTGATCTGATTCCTAGTTTGCACACCAGCTGAGATATTTCCAATCACTTGAGAGATTAGATGATCTTTTGTTGTTACTAAATCTACAATGGGTGTTGATTGTTAACCAACCTGTGTTGTTGTTTCCTCTTGTGGAACAACAACTGGCTCTTAATTTTGATTGTCACCATGATTTGCTAAGATCTGAATGTCATCTTCATTTTTACTACTTTCAGCTTCTTGTTGGGTGGATGAAAGTGATGGATCATCTTCCATGATATTTTGTCTGTCCAAATTTTCTGATAGAGAAAGTACCTGCAATGGATCTTTGGTAGAAGTGCTCTTCTCCTTGTAAAACATATTAGTTTCATCAAAAGATACATGCACTGTTTCTTCAATTTTTAGAGATGATTTGTTATAAACCCTATAGGCTTTACTGATCATGGAGTATCCCAGAAACACTCCTTCATCAGCTTTGGCTTCAAATTTTGCTATGTATTTTCTTGTCATTGTTATGAATAAAGCAAATACAACAAAAAATTCTAAAATAATCAACTTTAGGTTTCTTCCCTTTGAGTAATTCATAGGGAGTCTTGCCTTTTAGTTTATGTATCAAACTCCTATTCAAAACATAATTTGAAGTGTTCACAGCCTCTGCCCAAAATGATAGAGGAAGGTGAGCATATGTCAATAATGTTGTGGCAGATTCAATAAGGGTACTATTTTTCCTTTCAGCTACCTCATTCTGTTGAGGAGTTCTAGGTGCTGAGAAAGTGTGCCTGATTCCTTCCTTCTGACAGAACTCTTGCATATGAAGAGAATCAAACTCAGTCCCATGATCACTTTTGATCAGGGCTATGTGAGTATTGAACTCAATCTGTATACATTTGAGAAACTCTGTCAAACATTTGAAGTTATCAGAATTTTTCCTTAGAAAGAACACCCATGTGAATCTTGGGAAGTCATCTACAACTACTAAAGTATAAGATTTCCCTCCCAGGCTTTGTATAGTAATGGGTCCAAACAGATCCATATGTAATAAGTACAAGATCCTAGGTGAATCACACCTATTAAGTGACTTAAAGCTGTTTTTAGTTTGTTTACCTAATTGACAAGCCCTGTAGAGTCCTTCCTTCTTGTAGGGGCTAGAAGGTAGTCCTCTTACAAGGTTCTCCTTGGACAGCCTAGCAATGGTTCTAAGGTTAACATGTCCTAATATCTTATGCCATAGTTCATTAGGTTTTCTAAGAGAAAATAAGCAGATATGTACCTTGGTTGAATGAAAATTTACTAGATAGATGTTACCTCTTCTGTTACCTATCAACACAGTTGTGTTGTCTTCTGATTTGATGAAGCATGAAGATTTATTAAATGTGACTTTGTAGCCTTCATCACATAACTGACTGATACTAATAAGGTTGTGCTTCAGTCCTTCCACATATGCTACCTTTTTGAATGTCACTGACCCAATTTTGACTGCACCATATCCTTTTCTCTGTCCATAGTTTAAATCTCCAAACATCACTTTGGATCAATGCTTAGCCTTGAAGGATACTAGGTTACCCTTGCTTCCAATCATGTGCCTAGAGCACCTGTTGGTACCCTAGGTTTTGATTTGAGTTCAGTCCTCTCTTTCTGTCTCTTGACCCATGATTTATCTATGGTCAAAGGTTAGTTGATAGGTTAGATTCCCTAGTTATGTAGAATTGCTTTTCCAGATGAATATTTGGTTAAGTAGTTTTTCGTTCGACTATAGTCGAACGTCGCTTGACTATCGTCTATCGGCTGATCGACTATCATCTATCAGTTGGTCGACGTTCTGTCTGTGTTGATAGCTCGACTATCTGTTGATTGATCGACTATCTGTTTGTCTTGGTAGTTCGACTATCTGTTGATAGGTCGACTATCTGCTTGCTTTAGTAGTTCGACTATTTGTCCTGATAGTTCAACTATCTGATAGTTCGACTATTTGTTGATAGGTCGACTATCTGTGTCGCTTTGATAGTTCGACTATCTGTTGATAGGTCGACTATCTGTGTTGCCTTGATAGTTCGACTATCTGCCTGGATAGTTCAACTATCTGATAGTTTGACTATCTGTTGATAGATCGACTATCTGTTTTGTTTTGATAGTTCGACTATCTGTTGATAGGTCGACTATCTGTTTTCTGTGATAGGTCGACTATCTGCTTGATAGGTCGACTATCTGTCTTTGTTTGGTAGTTCGACTATCTGTCAGGATAGATCGACTATCTGATAGCTCGACTATCTGTTCTGATAGGTCGACTATCTGCCGAGGTAGTTCGACTATCTTCTTTGATAGTTTGACTATCTGGATCGTTCGACTATCTGTTCGATAGGTCGACGATCTCCGTGCGCCGTTCGACGATCTTCGAGGGTCGTTCGATGTTTTGCTGTATGCTCTTATTTAGTTTTGTCGTCTTCTATGATGTGACTTATTTCATGTCTATTTTGGCATATTTTATAATAGATTATCTGAATAATTTGTGACATTATTTCTATGCAATATCAGTTCTATTCTATATGCATGAGCTAATCTTTTCTGACAAAGTTGTTTGTCTTATAGCTGAGATATGCAATCTGCTTTATCTGCCAGGCTGTCCTTTATAGCCGTTAGACTCAAAAAGTCTTCCTTGGCCGTAAAGAGTTCTTTCTGATGTGACTTTCTCTTGTATTATTTCATCAGAAGTATTTGCAACTTCTTAGAAAGCTTTATCCTTTTATCGGATATCTGCCTGCTGTAGTTTGTTTTTGCTTTATGCTTTTTGCAGCCCAGCTTGCAGAGTTCAGAAAAAGACAAGATTCAAACTCAATTAGAGCCGTTGCTGCTGCTGATATATAAAGACTTCTTTGAAGAAGAAATCAACTTGTCCACATAGAAAAGAGATCAACTAGTTCTCAGATTATATTCATTCAGCAAGCTTACAGCAAGAACAAGTTTAACTGCTCTCAGCAATCTTCACTCAACTGAGAAGTGTTAGCTCTTCTGCTCTTCTTCAACCTGAGTTCTCCTGTTCCAGGAAGTTCTGACTCAGAGATCTTTTGAAGAAGAATAAGAAGAAGATAGCTGCTAGAAGATTTTCATTTCTTATTTTATATCTTCTTGTAGTTCTTCCTTCAATATTTACTGAAGTGTTTCTGCACTGAAGCAAGACTTCACTTGGACGTTCTTTGAGCCAGGGGGAGCCTTGATTCTTATAGAGCTGTCTAGCTCAGTGCAAGTTATTGTGATTCTCTAATCTATTGTAAAATAGAGAAGACACCTTAACCCCTTTTCCCCCTCCTGTACAGGATTATTACTCCCTTCAAAAGTATCCCTTGGTGGCAGGGCACCTGATCAAAAACCTGTGTTGGTTTTTAGACACCTGATCAAAAGTCTAAAGGGTCTCTTGATCTACCTGAAGCAGATCTTGTTGGTGGCAGGGCACCTGATCAAAAACTTGAGTGGATTCCTACCTTGTTGGTAGAAGAGTGGACGTACCCAAGTTGTTTGGGGAACCACTATAAATTCCTTGTGTCGTCTGGATTGCCTTGTTTAATTACTTGCATTGTGGCTGTGATTAGATATTAACTAGGTTTGCTAGTTGCTGGATAGGATCCAAAGCTAAACTGTAATTACAGTTAGCTTTAGTTTGTGCACAACACTTGTGTTAGGCTCTAAGGTTTAATCTTAAAATATCTATAACTTTCATTCCGCATTTAACTCCAAGGGAGTTGAGTAGAAAGTCAACTTTGCTAGTGCAATTTTTGATTACTCTATTCACCCCCCCTCTAGAGTAGTATCTATCCCTTCTCTTTCAGCACCCATTATCCAGATACCATTGTTGGTCCATGGTTGGACAGGTCTTTCCCTGCACAAATAATAATTCATTTGTTTTTGACCCAGTTTACCTTGGGTCTTGCTTGATAACCTTTGAATTCAGAAATGGAAGACATCTATGGTTGACTCTTATATCCTTCAGGATGATATCTCTTAGGGGGGATCATCCATTCAGTATAAGGGTTGAACCTTTTAGATGTAGGATATCTAGAATTAATTTTTGATGTACCCCTTATGAACTGGTAAGATATCTGAGCTCCTTTCAATGATCGTCGACCTGAGTTCGACAATCTTGGGTCAGATCGTCGAGCTCCGTTAAGAGATCGATCTTGTCTGTGTTCAGAGTTCAGAGATCGTTGCCCTGAGTTCGACGATTCAACATGAAATAGCTGAGCTCCGTTCGGAGATCGTCGAGCTCCATTCGACGATTTCTGTTGAACTTTGTTCTCTTTTGGTAGATCAGAATTCTTCCTAGCTACCTCCACAACTCCTTTTCCTTTATCTAAGATAAACTTAATAGGAGTTGTTAGCACAACAGGTTAGCTGGATGAAGCACCCAAGACCAGTTTACTATTGAGTCTAGAGTTAACTGTGCTTGTTATGTTCATCAGTTTGATACTTCTCCCATTAAGGGAATCTTCAAACTTTTTTGCCTCAGATAGTTCACTTTTCAATGAAGCTATCTGCTCCCTGCAACACTCTAACTCTTCTGAGAGTTTGAGATTATCTGAAGTTAAGGTGTTGTATTCAGATAACTGCTTTTTGAGAGAGATTATTTCTTTCTCAGACTTAAGTAAATCCAAACACAATGCTTTAAATTCATATTTGAAATCTTCAGAATTAAAATCAAAAGAATCAATTACCTGATCTGCTCCTTGTTCTGGTTCAGATTCAGATCCATGTTCTGAATCAGTGTTGTTCTATGATGCATTGATTGCCATCATATAGAATTCCCTATCCTGAGCATCATCCTCATCATCACTTGAACTTTATGATATTTCAGATTCCTCTTCTGTTTCACTCCATGTTTCTGTAATTAATCCATTCCCTTTATGTTTGTTTTTGCTGGAAGATGATCTGTCATTGTGATTCCTTCTGGAATCTTTATCTTTCCTCTTCTCTCTCTTGTCCTTCTTGTCCTTATTCTGACTCTCTAGACAATCAGGCAGTATGTGGCCTGGTTTCCTGCATCCAAAACAAATAATCTCCTTATTATTTGATTTGTCATACCTTGGCTTTTCTTGTCCTCTGAATGATCTTTTTCTGAAATCCTTCCTTGCCATTTTGTAGAATCGGTTGGCTAGGAGGCTCATCAACTCTTCATTTCCTGTGACTTTATCTTTAGACTGTTCTTCTGTTGCCTTGAATGCAATGGACTTCTCCTTTCTGACTGCTGGAGAAGATGTTGTCTGCTTTTCTTCTCTATTCTTAACGAGCTGCTCATAAGATTTGAGTTTGCCCAAAAGTACTTATGTGGTGATTTCATTCAGACTTCTGGCATCCTTGATGGGCCAGATCCTTGAATCCCAAGTGCTGGGGAAGCATGTTAGGATTTTATCATTGATCTCTGTGAGAGAGATCTCCTTATACAAAGTCCTGAGTTCACTGACAATTAGACTTTATCTGTTGTACATGTCAGCTACTGATTGATTCTCTGCCTTCTTGAAGTTCTTATATTGGGTAATGAGATGTGATCTCCTTTCTTTTCTCTCATCTGCTGATCTTAACACAATCTCAGATAGCTTGTCCCAAATCTCTTTGGCTGAGTTGCATTCAGCTACTTTCTGGAAGATGTCATCAGACATTGTCTGATAAAGTATGTTCATAGCTTTTGCATCTGCAACCTTCCATTTCAATATCTCAGCATCTGTTCATGAAGGAGGTGGAACAACATTTGTAATGCTTGTGGTTGTAGGAGGCTTGGGGGAATCTATCAAAATAGAATTGAAAATGTCTTCATCAATAGAATTCATATATAATTTGATCCTTGCCTTCCAAAGTGCAAACTTAGAAAGGTTGCACACTGGAGGTCTGGTGCTAGCATAATCTTTGTTCTGTGCCATGAGTTTAGATTAAAATAAATATAACAAAAATAACCATCTATTAAGGATGGATCTTATCAGAGATCTTTTGGTTAAGGTGTTAGCCTGTATGAGCAACCAACCTGGCTCTGATACCAATTGAAAGTGAGAGTAAGATCAACCCTTCACTCTAGAGGGGGGGGGGGGTGAATAGAGTGTATTAAAATAATTTTGCAACTAAGAATAATTTGGCAGTGGAAGACTTATGATTTACTTAGTGTAGTGTGATTTTAAAAAAAAATTTAAATAAAGTAACAAAAACATAAATTCACAGCATACAGCAAAGAGAATAAAGAACAACCAGAAGACACAAGGATCTATAGTGGTTCCCCAAAACTTGGGTACATCTACTCTTCTACCACCCTTGGTAGGAATCCACCGCAGGATGAGTTGATCAGGTGTCCTGACACCAATGAGCTTTTGATAAAGTGCTTAAAAACCAAACCAAATTTTTTTATCAGGTGTCTTGCCACCACTGAGTTTTGATCAGGTCTCAGGAACCAAAACAGGAACTTTTGAAGGGAGTTCAAAAACCCTTTTATAGTAATGAAAAGGAAAAAAGAAACGAGTTGTTTTCTCTGTCAACTATCAAAGAGAAGCACAAGTGGATGTTGTTGTCAAAGCTCCCCTTGAGATAAGTAAAGGATCAGGAAGAGAAGCTTTGCAAGGGTGATTGGTCTTCAAAAGAGATGGCTCCAGCAAAGGATGATTCAGCAAGAACTGAATTATGTGTGTCTGGAGAATGAAGAATGAAGACAAAAAAAATGAAAAACTTGATTGCTGATCACAAAAGCTTCTTCTATTTCTCTGTCTGTGTGTTGTTGTTGATCAGACTAATAATAATAATATATATTATCTTCTTGTCTGAAATCTAATGCTGCAATCGTCCTTGGAGTCGTTAGAAAAGTCATAAAGGAAATCCCTCATTTGTCAACTGTCTCTGGAAGGAATGAATTAAAGAGAATAAATATATTCCTTATTTATTCCCTTGAAACTTTCTCCAGATGTGATAAAATGGCCACAAATCTTCATCATTAAATACTCTGATTTGAAATCATTTGAAAGTCTTAACAAAGTAATAGAATTCTCAAAAACGTCGACCACAAATAGTTATCGTCGATCTGAGCTCAACTATCGTTGAACTAGGCTCAGAGATATTGAAAATGGTCTTGGACAGAAATCGCTGAATGGAGTTCTGAGAGTGTCGACCTTAGCTCAGAGATCGTCGAACTGGATTTGATGACCTTGTTGAGCTGAGTTCGACAATCGTCGAGCTTGGTTCGATGACATGTCAATCCTTACTAGAATTCTGGCTTCTCATCAGAGCTTGGAGATATTGAGGAAAACTTCAAACCTAATTCCTAAACCTTGAAACTAATTGACCTTTACTCTATACAACTAGGTCAATGCAACATTCCTAACAGACATAGTGATCCTGACCCAAATAAGTAATAGGGTGTTCCAACAGATCCGTTTGTGGATTCAGTCGTAGATCTGTTTGTGGATCGAGTTGTAGGAGAGGTTGTTCTCTGAGTCGTAGGAGAGTCATCCCCGAGTTGTAGGAGTTGCGGCTCCGAGGTGTAAGATTTGTTAAAATTTGAGAAAGGTGGAGTAGCCGAATTTATCCCTTCGTGGTAGATAGGCGAGGCGGGAAAGTGGACGTACCCAACTTGGGGAACTACTATAGATCTCGGTGTTTTGTGTGCTTAATTTTTCAAGTATTTTTTATTCCGCAAAAAATACATAGACATCACCAATTCACCCCCCTCTAGGTGATTTAGGCTTACTCTAGATACTTTCATTTCATATCAACACCTTTCCTATGATATCTACTAGAAATAAATATTCTTCTGATAGATCAATCTTCTTAATCACGATAGCCTTATCCTTTGAAAAGTTCATCATTCTTAGCACCTCGTTTATTTCTTCTTAATCTAGTTCAACAGTATTAAGTCCCGATAAGAGATCAAAAGTATTTTGTATCATTTTTTTAGTTATATGAACCTTTTTTGTAGCAATAACTCCATTGAAGGATCCATCCTCCTTACACTGAACATTCAAAACGAATTCAGTAATCTCCATCTCGTATAATCTATATTGTGTTGAGATAAGTTTTTTGAGACCCAAATCAGTGAATAATTTAGGGATTCTTGAAACTTTTTAGTTGCATCACCGAAAGATTCCAGATCTATGCTAAATACTGAATTTTTCTTTGACATCATTGCAATACCTGCAAGAATTCATGAAAAACAAAAAGTGATGGTGGAAACAGAAGTGATGGGCGGGGAAGATGAAAAGTTTTGAATGTTTTACTTAATCGATTCTGAGATATAAATAAATAGAATGCCGTTAAGTTAGGGATAAAATTTCAGTGCGTATTTCCTTTGTCGACGTGTCATTGACTAATATTCGATGTATTATGAAAATTTCACATAGTTGACACATGCGTTGATTTGTATTGACGTATAGTCGAGAAGATCCAAAACTCTACAAGGTCTCCATCTTTAGATGGTGCGTTAAATAAAATTTGACGTTTTGTCAACTTGTATTCAACGTTACGTTGAGAACAAACTTAAATTTTTAATTTTTTAGTTGGTTTTCCCAGCAATAATTTTAAGTAGCAATTGATATGCTTTAGAACCTTTCATCGCACAAACTGTCCTAGATTATACATCCTGTACAAGCCATTCAAAAGTTAATTGAAACCCAGGTTATGTTGGATCCATTACTTCTTTTACCATTAAAAGGAGTAAAAAAAGTATACGAAGGTTTGTTATAATAACTTTTTACATGAAGTAGTATTGGTCTATCTATCCAACAACATCTAATATCATGGCATTTTCTCAAGTAACTTGTGCATTTTTATTCATATGTATGATAGTCTGAAATCATAGTGGTATCAGGCTTTTTGAAGTTATATACTAGGAATTGGTTTTGACAAGGTCTCAATGCAACTTTTTGGTTATGTTGACTTGAAGTCGACCCGTTCCCAAACTTGTGTCGAGTATTTGATACGTTGCATCAATATTTAATTGACGCATATTCCCAGAAAGAAAGATTTTTGTATTTTAAGAATTGATCTTTTATAAATTTCTTTTTCATAATACTCTTATTATTTTTAGATAAAATTACTTTGTTAAATATTGTAGTTTTTTTTTCAAAATCATTAACTTTTATTACTTTAGACGTATAAACTTTGTTTTTAACAAAGGTTATTGAATTTTTACATGCAAGAATACTGAAAACTTTATATGTGTTAGTTGGTTCAACACCCAAACCTATGTGATTGACCTTCACTATAAAATTTTCAGTTATGTGTTTGTGCTTCTAACTTTTCCTTTTAAAATGTCCTAAAAAACTTTTGCAATTGCTAGTTTAACCTACATTATTCTATTTTCTATAGTTAAACATGTTTTTTGGTTTTCTAATTTTCCCAGTTCAATCCTATAATTATTGTTTTTATAATAATGACATTCACTCCTTAATTCCTCTAATTCCCTTTTTAATAGTTTTATTTATTTTTTTATATCTAATTGATCTTTACAAAATTCTTTAAAACATGTCTTAAATTTATCTGAAAAAAAAAATCAATATCATCAAAGTAAATTATCCGATTTTCTACATTATTAGAATGAGTTTCTAAAGCCATTAAGCAAGCTTCTTCAGTAGCAGCTTCCTTTTCACTGCTTAACGATGAACATGGTTTTTAACTGGTATCACTCCAGGTTTCAGCAATGAATCCTTTTCCCATTTTCTTATCTCTTCTCTTTAGATATTTCTTCTTCTGATCCATTTTGTTTGATCATTCCTTCTGTTATTTTGGACATTCAGTTGTTATATGTTCAGTTTTTCTACAAGTAAAACACATTAACTCCTTATTAGGATTCTTATGAAACCTTGGCTTATTTAAATTTATGTCCCTTCTTTTGAAATTTTTTGTTTTAACCCATTTTGAATCTCCTGGCTAGGAGATTGAACATTTCCTATTATGTAATAAAGGGTTCATCATTAGTAGATTGGAAAGCAATAGATTTTTCTTTAGGTGTAGTTCCATTTACCTTTGCTTTTAATTCTGTTCTACTTTTAAGAAATAGTTCATAAGATTTAAGTTTGCCTAATAGGGCATCTGTAGTAATTTCTCTATTGCATCTAGATTCTCTAATAGCCCATATTCTAGAATCCCATGTGCTTAGAAAGCACATGAGTAACTGATCATTTATCTAATTGAGTGATATATCATTATCCAATCCTTTAAATTCATTAATGATTACACTGAATCTGGCATACATTTCAGCCAAAGATTCATCTGTTTTCTTTTGAAAATATTCATAGTGAGAAATTAGAAGTGATCTTCTATCTTTTCTCACATCAGAACTCCCATCAACAA
Source organism: Platanthera zijinensis (assembly GCA_039513925.1). Taxonomy (NCBI): domain Eukaryota; kingdom Viridiplantae; phylum Streptophyta; class Magnoliopsida; order Asparagales; family Orchidaceae; genus Platanthera; species Platanthera zijinensis. The sequence goes on along the minus strand of CM077082.1, from coordinate 163,602,708 downwards.
TCCTTGATAATGATTCCCAGATTTCTTTTGCTTACTGAAAATCTACTACTTTCTAGAATACATCAATAGACATTGTTGAAGCTAATATATTAATAGCTTTAGCATCCTATTTTTTTATTCTCTTTTACTCATCTGACCACTCATGCCTAAGTAGTGGTCCTGAAGTGGTTTTGTCATCTACATCATTCCTGTAAGGCATAATTGGACCTGTCAAAATTGAATCAAAAATACCTTCATTAATAGAATTCATATATAACATAATTTTGGTTTTCTAGAGTGTAAACATTTCAAGATTACATACTAGAAACCTTGTGGAATCAAATCCTAAGAAAGTATTAGAAGATGTTTTGAAAATAGATTAATATATACTAGTATAACTATTCTGATCTTCATAATCTAGGTGTTAACCTTTTCTTGACTAACCTACTCTAAGTGAATCTTTTCTTGATTAACTTCCCTCCGATACTAATTGAAAGGGAGAATAGATGACAAAATCCTCAGAGTTTTCTCTAGATGTGTGGGGGTGAATGGATTTTAAAAATTATATCTATCTTAACTATATTTTTCTCAAATTTTGTATTCACACAGATTTTTCACCAAAAATTTAAACCTAATAATTAAAATCATAATACAATAAATAAATAATCATAGAAAACATAATAAATATAGTGCTTCCACAAAATCTTGGTATATCTACCCTCCTACCCCCTTGGTAAGTATTCACTATCACTGTGCCTGAGTCTTTTAATTAGGATACTCTCAAAACCAATATCTAAATCTTTTAATAAGAAGATCTTGAACCAATTCAACCTAAGTCTTTTCACAATATTACTCTCAAACCTTAAACTGAATCCTTTGAAAAGGGTTGCTCAAAATACTTTTCTTAAGTAGAAAAATAGAAACAAACATAAATATTGTTGAGATATATAGAAAAGATGATCTTCTTGATAAGTCCTCTCAGCAAGAATTTTTGAGGACTTTATGACACTAAGTGAATTGATCCCTATAATTTTGATGAATCCTTGATTGAGAATATTTCAAAGATTATAAGCCCTTTAATCCAGATGATATCTTATTCTCCACTAAATTCGTTGCAGTACTTGATGAGCCCTAGAGAAAAAGAAGAAATGACTCTCTATTCAAATTTAGGAGCTGGATGAAGAATGAATGATATTTGGAAGAACTTTTATTGTAGCAGATTAATGATTATCTTCCTAATCTTCTTTATCGACTCAAAACTTCCAGATCAGTTTTTGTAATTATTATCAAGGTTGTAGATGTCGGATTTTGGGGACACGTTGGTTTAGGTTTTTCATGTCGATTTTAATATTTAATTATGTATGTGCACTTATTTTTAAATATAATCCTTCTTTAATTTATATATATTAATAATTTGATTTTATTAAACTCCTAAATTCATTAAACAAATATAAACATTTTGTGTTATACATAAAATAACGGTATAACACATAAAATAAAATAAGAGGAAGTACAATGTTACGAAGTTGTCGATGATAATGAAAATAGGGTACCTTTAGTCCGTAATTCAAAGACCATGCATAATTTTAGTCGATGACGGACTTGAGCAAGGAAAAAAGTCAGAGGAAGGGAAAAAATAACCTGAACAATGAAATAATTTTGGTATATTGTCTATTAGACCAAAAACACTAATTAAAATAAATTAAAAAACTAGACTCTAAAATGTTTGGATATATCGGCCGATATATCGATGAATAAATTGGTCAAAAGTAGACATATCAAAGGATATATTGCAAATGGATATTTGGTAAAAAAATATTGGAAATGTGTCATTTTGTCCATGAAACCTTTGTGTCGACTAACATTTCAACATTGTCGGAGAATATCCACAATAGTGATTACTATATCTGATCTTTCTTTCTATTATAATTTTTTTCTCTTTGTGTGTGTATATATATATATATATATATATATATATATATATATATATATATATATATATATATGTCAGAGAACCATTACTTATTAATTCCATCTTCCAATGTATCCAAGAAATGATTATTCAACATCAATCTTTCTTAAATAAATATTGAATTAATCCCTAGAAAAATTTTCGTTCATAACTTTAATTGTCGTAACATCGATTTCATATAGTAGTTGTGTTGCACTTTGCCTTCATTTTGATTGACTGTCAACGTCACTCTGTAATCGATGTTACGTCAACAACAAATCGAAGTATGCATTGATATATAGCTTGAAGTAACGTTGATTCATTTTATTCTGATGCTCTAATTGCTAATCAAAGTAACGTCAATATTAAGTCGAAGTTGCGTCGACTTCTATTCGATGCATATTTGCATTTCTTGTCTTTTCTCTAAAATTAAGTGTGCCCTTCTCATGTCCTTTACTCCACTGAATCTAGGACTTATAAGACCATGTTACCCTCACTATACATCATGAGTAATAACCTTAGAATGTAAAATCACTCAAAATATAATTTGTTAAGGTAAATAATAAGGGTTTTTCCCAACAACCTGAAAAATAGAAATAAAACATTATTAGTACACAAAATATAAAAGGGAAGATTTTATAAAGGAAAAATATTAAAGTACTAATAATTTAAACTAATTTAAACCAAAATTAAATACTAATATATTCATAAAATACCACAAAATTTAAACTTTTTCTAATCTAGAGCAAAAGTGAGAGAAATATTTATAAGACATTAATAAGATTTTTAAATTGAACTAAAAAATTTATTAAATAAAAAAATTAAAAATTAATTTAGGGATTAGTGAATCAAGTCCTAAATTATGAAAATAAAATGATAAGAGGGAAATAGTTAGCCCGGAATTCACAAATTACTTAACTAGCAATCCAAAATAGAGTAAATTGTAAATGACAGTTAGATTAGAATTATAAAAAATACTCTAACTTTAAAGAAACTTAAGAAAAAAATACAAACTACTATATATTCTCTCTAAGTCCTAAAATTTAAATCTAGAAACAATGATTTTGGCTAAGGAATTTGGGAAAATAAGAAGAGTGCACTTATTATCTGAGGTGATGAATTTTATACTCTCACCTTACTCTTATTTTCTTCTTTTATATTTGTATATGTTTACCAAAAAAATGATTCAGTTTATCCTCTCATTTTCCATGACATATTATTGGGATTATTACCCACAAGATTCCTGATTAGAAGAAAGCCTCAAGATAACAATAAAGTTCTTGTATTTGATGGTTGTTTGAGTTTCAGTGTGACAAGTATAACCAGAGTGAATGGCTAAAATAATGTTAGACACATTGTCACCTAAATAGGGTTTTACCTTAGTAATCCCTCAAGAAGCAAAACTCATGTTGACCTTTATCCTACTCATATATTTGACATGTCATTATATAACGCCCCTATCTATCATATAACATATAGCAGTAGGTCTGGCCGGGGCCCGATGCCATATACCACGGACAGACCGGTGGGTTACTCAATGAAACAAATCAACCAATACACACGTCTTATACAGAGCATCTAGCGGAAGCAATTTGTTAAGTTGCAATAATAAGAACCCAGCCAACGAGCATGAATGTCCAATAGCAATCCAAACAGGAATGAAATACAAAGTACCAAAAAGTACTGGCCTTATGGCCTTACAACAGTTCACTTGAATAAAATTGTGTTTTACAAACTTCGGCTCACAGGCCGGCCACACATGAACTAATAAAGTAAACACACAAGGCCTTCGAGGACCGGCTCAGCAACTTGGTCTTTGGCCCGCTATTTGCCGCTTAGCTCCGCAGCACCTGCAAGCACAAATCACTGCAACGATGGCAAACAAGAATAACGGTCAGCTAAAGCTGACCAAATTATAACGATTCCGCCGCCAAACTCGGGGCGGCAAAGCTTTTTCCCTGCACTTGTTAGCATAGCAAGTAAAATAGAGAATAAACACAACATCACAGGTGCAGGCTCACATGGTCACACACCCCGTGCTCTCACGACACTAACTCGGTGAACCCAGTCATAACCGTGGTCTCACTACAATCCCTTGGACGGCAAATCTCGTGAGCATTTTTAGTCATTCCGGTCTAAGCCTAAGACTCGCATGACCATGCTAATGGCCAGTCCCTTTTTTAGGTATCTGACACCAAACCACATAGCCCGGGTCCGCATCCACTTGCCCGTTGCTCACACCGCCTAGTCACTTTTAGACGTACGTGCGGGCCAAGCTTCTCCCGGATCCAAAATTCGATCACACAAGCACATAACCCAGTTATGTTCAAGGTTGGCTCCCAGGCCACCAAGATGGCAGAAATGTGTTTCCGCCTAGTTTTCCGGGTGCACTTTGGGGTTAATCCCCAAGGATCCTAGCTGCAATCTACCCCGTAGAAACCCAAAACTAATCAATGGCACAGAGTCTTCTCCGGCTACTTATGCAATGCAATATCACTGATCAAGACCAACATGTTCGGGTAGGCTTCACACAACATGCCTACGTCCGTACTACAATTCCGGACTCTAATAAGGGGGACTTTACATATCTACCCCAAGGAAAACCGCAAACTCGCCGCATAATTGTGGGAGAGGGTTTTCCCATGCAAAGGAAGAAGTGCTTCACATGCTCAAGATGAAAATCGTTACCCTAGCATTTTTCCTCAGCTCCATGGAAAACTACACGGATGAAAAGCACCGCGATGATCTTGCCTCCGCAAATCTGGGATTGGTTTGCGATTTAGCGCTCTGAATCTCCTCCGATGACCGGATATTCCTCTTCCTCCAAACTCCTTGCTCTCCCTTCTCTCTAGGATTTAGAGAGAGAAGATTAAAATGGAATGAGGGTTTGAACCCTATTCTCAGATTAAAACCTACCCAGGACATCCCTGAGCCATTAGATACCAAAGCAAGGAAACGAACGGCTGCGATTCAGCCAAAAATTCCAAAAACCTAGGCCGAACACAATTTGCGACACACCCGTGTCCAAGGCCGTGTCACTCATTAGCCGTTAAAACTGTCGCGTCACAAAAAGAACACGGAAATTGACACGCCCGTGTCAGGCTTGACATGCCCGTGTCATACAGTACACGCCTGTGTTGTTGGGTGTGTTCCTCCATCGACATAGGCCCAAATGTCCAGAGCACGAAACGGCCATGTGACACGCCCGTGACACATATTATGTGCTAGACACGCCTTGAGACACGCCCGTGTCCCAGGCCATGTAGCTGCCTTAGCACAACACGCCAAACGACCCGAGCAGTACACAGGTATTTGACACGCCTGTGTCGGACTCGAACACTCTTGGGCTTAGGCCGTGTGCCCTCAGTCAACGATCGTTGAGTGGAAAGATTTGAGTGACTGACACACCCTGGGACATGCCCGTGTCCCAGGCCGTGTCTCCTCTACAAAATTCCAGATTTGGCTCAAAATTCCACCCGTCACCCTTTTGAATTTTGGGGCGTTACAACACTCTCCCTCTTAAAAGAATTTTGTCCACGAAATTACCAAAGGAAAATAAAACAGAAAACCAAAAGCGGTACATGAGTGAAATAACTCTGGGTACTCCTCAAGCATGGTCTGCTCCCGTTCCCAAGAGACCTCCTCATGACCGTAATTGTCCCAACGGACCTTGACCATTCTGATCTCCTTGTTACGAAGTCGCTTGACTTCAGAGTCCTCAATACAAACGGCCTTGACCCTAGTTGTCAACCCTTCATCCACCGGTACTTGATCAACTGCGATCACCTGCAAAGGCTCTTGCATCGCCTTCCGCAACACTGATATGTGGAATACATCGTGTAGACCACTTAACTCCACTGATAGCTTCAGACGGTAAGCTGCCTCACAGATCCTCTCCAGAATCTCAAACAGTCCAAGGTATCTTGGGCTAAGCTTCTTCAAGCGTCGTACCCGTGACACTCCCTTAAATGGCTTTATCTTCAAATACACACAATCGCCAACTGCCAACTCCACGTTCCGGTGCTTGGCATTGTAGTATTTAGCTTATCTATCTTGAGCGATCAGCAAACTCTTTTGAATGGTTCGTACCATTGAAGTAGCGCTTTCCACCTCCTACTTTTTGTACAACCTTGCCTCACCCGTTTCTAGCCATGACAATGGCGTGCGACACTTCCTACCTTATATGGCCTCGAAGGGCACCATTTGTATACTCGTCTGGTAGCTTTTGTTGTACGCAAATTCCACCAAATACAGGTGGTCTTACCAATGCTTCCCGAAGTCTAGAATGCACATGTGAAGAATGTCCTCATGGTTCTGTTAACCCTCTCGGTCTGCCCATGCGTCTGCGGATGGAAGGCTGTGCTGAACTTCAACTTAGTTCCGAGCTTCTGTTGCACAAACCTCCAATCATTGGACGTAAAACGCCCATCTCGATCACTCACGATGCTGCGGGGCACACCGTGCAGTCTGACTATATTATCCACATATAACTTCGCCAGTTACTCCTCAGAATCATCCTTCCTATGCGGAATGAAGTGCGACACTTTTGTTAACCGATCTAAGATCACCCAAATGGCGTCGTTTCCCTTCTACGACCTTGGCAAGCCATGCACAAAGTCCATCGAAATGTCATCAAACTTCCACTCCGGAATAGGCAAAGATTTCAAGAAACCCCCAGGCTTTTGGCACTCTGTCTTCACTAAGGCGCAAGTCTGGCACTTAGCCACATATAGTGCAACATCCTTCTTGAGTCCTGGCCACCAGAATAACTTCTTTAGATCTCGGTACATCTTTGTGCTCCCTGGGTGGATTGAGTACTTGGTATAATGAGCCTCGTACATCAACTCCGTCTGTAGATTTCCCATGTTTGGGATGCACAAACGGTTGTCCTTCTGATAATACGTTTTGTAGCCTAAACTATTATCGTATTTTATATTTTATATTGTACAAATTATGTCTATTATTAGTTTATTTTTATCCTTTTTATGTAAATTTTATTGCAACTAACTTTTTCCTGTCTTTTTGCAGGTTTTCAGAAAAATTGCCAAAATGGCCTGTCACGCCCCCCTGTCACGCCCTCCCTGGGCGTGACCTAGGGCATGTCACCCGATCCCGAGGACACCTGCTGGAAGGGACAGAAAACGGTCAAAACCGCTGTCACGCCCCCCTGTCACGCCCTCCCTGGGCGTGTCTCTAGGCGTGACCAGGGGCGTGTCGCCCTCTGCCGCAAAGCTGCCGCCGCATTAAATGCCCTTCCACCTCAGCACGCAAATAGTACTGTCACGCCCCATGTCACGCCCGTGACATGGGCATGACACCTTCCTTTTTCGGCGACTGACGGATTTCCGACCAATGATTTGGACATGACATGCCTGTCACGCCCCCCTGTCACGGGCGTGACCTAGGGCGTGACCACCGACGTACCGAAGCAATCATCCCTCCCGCCAGAATCCAGAGCCCGAGGTCAAATCCGTACCTGTCACGCCCCCTGACACGCCCCCCCTAGGGCGTGTCAGAGGGCGTGACCAACCCGAGAAAAAATCTATAAATTGAGCCCCCTCCTCCCCATTTCAGCAAGCTTTGGTTGAGTGGGGGAGGTGCTGCCCCTTTGTTTCTTGATCCTTTTTCATGCTTTTTTTCTCTCTCTCTCCCCCTCTCTTTGTACTTTTTGGTTAACCCTAGTTTAATCTTAGTTTGTGCTAGCTTTTAATGTAATTTTCTTCTTGCTTAGTGCTTAATGTAGGGCTAGAATAGGGTTTAATTTTCATGCACTTGTAATTTTATTTTCATTAGTGTAACTTGCCCTTTTTCATTAATAAAATTGTTCTTCCCTTAGCCTGTGTTCTTCTTATGTTTTTCTACTCATCTCCCCTCCTCCACTCCATTATGATTAACTAATCCTCATTGTACTCGATCTTGATGATCCGAGGTTAGAGCGATTATGTTATGATGTTTTAATCAATCTTTTCTTTTTAGGTTAGGGCCTTGAATTACTCTTGATTAATCACGGGTTGGGGTATATTTTCGATATATACTCTCCGCCTTTGCTTTCATTCTGGGCTAGCCGAGAGGCCGAAAGAATGAAGTGAGCATTCAAGAGTAAAGGGAGTTGTACGCACCCCTCGAGAGAGGCAGACGTCCAAATCTCCCGGATTGGAGTAAAATCCAATAGTGGGGTTCACCGCGTAAAGCGAGTTTTAGGCCTCCGATTTAGACGAGAGTCGGTCGGACCTTCCTAAACTCAGTTGGGCACGACTTCGAGAGAAGCGTGTTTAAGCTTTAGGAACCTCCACAGTCAAGGACCCTTATCCTATTAAGTTTAGATTTTTATCGCATTTTCTTAATCGTCTTTAGCCGAGGTGAATCTCGATCGGGTGCATTTCCATTTCATATTTTCTTCCTTTAGTAGTAAACTCCTATCTTGTGCTCTTTAATTAACTGCAGTAGTTTCCTTTCTAGCATAGTTCTTTTCTTAATAGCGTAACTTAATTGCGGTAGTTCTCCTTCTAGTTTGCTTTAATTTCTCCATTGCGCTTAGATTTTCTAAAGCCCTAGTTTTTCCGTCGATAAGATAATAGCGTTCGTGTGAGTAAGCTTAGCCAACAGTTCCCGGATTTCAATACGACACTTGTGTCCCCTTGCTACAATTCGATAGGTATACTTGCCTCATCGGGTTGCTAGTTCGGTTGCGTTTATTTTCTTCGAACCCTAGCGCGCAACAAGTTTTTGGCGCCGTTGCCGGGGACCCAACTTCCGTTGATATTTTGAAAACACGAACCTATTAATTTTATCTCTTCTCTTTCTCATCCCCTTTTCTTTAAAGTTTTAAAAAAAAAATCAAAAAATTATCACCGCTCTTAATAGAAACCAACCTCACAATTTTTCTACGCCACCTAATTCTCTCGAAAAGGGCAAAGGGCTTTAAGCGCCACTGTCTTGTCTAGTACCTTGCGAACCCTTCACGGGGTAGTCCTTGGGAAGTTCGGGAGTTAATTTATAAAAAAAAATCTATTTCAAAAAGAAAAAAAAAATTTAATTTAATTTTCTAAATCTAGTTTTTCTTTCTAGTTTATCCTTTTTCTCTTTCTCTTCTTCTTTTCTGTTCTTTTAGTGCATGACCCGCGGGAGTCCGTCGGTTATTTTGGACTTGAACCACGAAATTGAGCGTACTCTTCGGAGAAGATCGCGATTTCAAGGTCCTACTATCCAAGTGCCGGTTGAGGACTCCGAGTCATTTAATACTTTAAGAATGGAAGAACCCAACGTAGATGAGGCCGTGCAAAGGACTATGTCCTATTATGCACGACCGAACCTCGAGGGAACAGAATCGAGTATAGTCCGTCCTACTATAGCAAATAATAACTTTGAACTAAAGCCTAGCATAATTCAAATGGTGCAGCAATATGTGCAATTTGATGGACTTCAAGATGAAGATCCGAACGCACATATAGCTAGCTTTCTTGAAATTTGCGACACCTTCAAGATAAATGGTGTCACAAATGATGCGATCAGGCTAAGACTCTTCCCCTTCTCTCTAAGAACTAAAGCTAAGCAGTGGCTTAACACACTTCCGAAAAATAGCATAACCACTTGGAATGAATTAACTGAAAAATTTTTGGCGAAGTATTTTCCGCCCGCTAAAACTGCAAAACTTAGGAACGACATCTCTGCCTTCGGACAAATAGACTCTGAAACCCTTTACGAAACCTGGGAGAGATTTAAAGAATTATTAAGACGATGCCCACATCACGCGCTGCCTGTATGGTTACAAGTGCAGACGTTTTATAACGGGCTAAATCAAAGCACGAAGCAAATGATAGATGCAGCTTCTGGCGGTACTTTAAATCATAAGACCCCGGAAGCCGCTCTTGAGCTTTTTGAGGATATGGCCATGAACACTTATCAGTGGAATGTGCCTAGGTCCCGCCCGAACAAGCCTGCAGGTATCTATGAAGTGGACAACGTCTCCCAGCTCGCTCTGCAAGTAGATATCCTAAGCAAAAAAATCACGGAGATGACTGCTGCCTCCGCCCCTCAGGTATGGGAATCTGCAACCCCTACTCCAGAACATTTAGATTATGTTAATAATTTGCCTAGAACTGCTTTTAATAATTTTTCTGCTGCGAATTTTCATCCGCCTGGTTTTAATTTTCCGAATAGTTATAACCCCGCTTTAAGAAATCACCCGAACTTTTCATGGAGTAATCCATCGAATGCGATGCGCCCACCTCCGCAAAATGATTTTTCTGCACAACCACCACCACCACCACTTCTTCAAAATTACCCAAAACCTCCGAGCTTGGAGGAATTACTTTCTAAATATATCACCACAAATGACGCTACCATAAGAACCTTAACCGGAAGCGTAAAAAGTTTAGAAAATCAGGTAGGATAGCTCGCGAAAATAATTTCTGAGCGACCCGCAGGGTCTCTTCCTTCCAATACCGAACCCAACCCGAGAGAGCAAGCGAAAGCTATAACTCTTCGGAGTGGGAAGCAAGTCTCCGGTATGGTAAGTGAAGAGCCCGAGGCAAGCTCCGCTTCCGCTTTTAAAAATCAAAGCTCCGCTTCCACTTTTAAAAATCAAAGCTCTGCTCCGCTTCCACCCTCTGCTGAAGAAGTAATCACCCCCACTTTAGAAAATAATCTCACACCACCACCCATCTTCAAAAATAATTCAACTCCTCCATACCCCTCTGAACTTAATAGACAACGTCAAGATGATCAGTACTCCCGCTTCTTAGAAATCTTCAAACAAATCCACATTAATCTTCCCTTCCACGAGGCTATTTCGCAAATGCCGAAATACGCCAAATATCTTAAAGACCTCCTCACAAACAAGAAGAAGTTAGAGAATCTTTCGCACGTCACGCTAAACGCCGAGTGCTCTGCCGTTTTAACAAACGGTTTGCCGAAGAAAATCAGTGACCCGGGTAGTTTCTCTATCCCGTGTGTCTTCGGTGATCTCTTTGTTAAACACGCGTTAGCCGACTTAGGCGCAAGTATTAACCTGATGCCCTTTTCGTTGTTCAAAAAGTTAGGGATTGGTAGCCTTAACCCCACGCGTATGAGTATCCAGCTAGCCGATAGATCCGTCAAATATCCGTTAGGAATAGTGGAGGACGTTCTAGTGAAAGTCGACAAGTTCATCTTCCCGGTGGACTTTGTCATTTTGGACATCGAAGAAGACGTCGAGGTTCCCCTGATCCTTGGCCGACCCTTCCTTGCCACCTCCCGAGCCATCATTGACGTAAGCAATGGTAAGCTCTTTCTTCGAGTAGGCGACGACGAAGTCACATTTTCTATCACCCCTTCGATGAAGAACACCTTAGCGAACGATGACTCATGTTTTTTCGTAGACGCCGTGAGTGATGATTCTTCCTACTGCCTCTCCGACTTTGAAAAAGAATTTTCTACTTTTTGCTCCTCTTCTCTTACAACAGAATCACTGCAAGGAAGTGATGAATCTTCTTATTGTCTTTCTGAGTTTGAAAAAGAGTTTTCTGATTTTTGTTCTTCCTCTTTCCTTACCACTGAATCTGTACAAGAAGCCGTCTTGGCTGCTAGCCCCACCCCTTATTACGTTCCTTATAAAAAAGTTTATGAAGATATTATTTTTGAAAAAGAAAGAATCTCAAAATCCTCTTATGAAGAACCCCCTACCCTAGAACTTAAAGAACTTCCCGAACACCTTAAGTATGCTTTCTTAGAAAAAGACTCCAAGTTACCAGTTATCGTTTCGGCCTACCTCACGGATACGCAGAACGATAAACTTCTTCTAGTTCTACGTAAGCATCGTCGGGCTATTGCTTGGCAAATTTCTGATATCAAGGGCATAAGCCCATCTTTCTGTACACATAAAATTTTAATGGAAGATAATTCGCGTAACTCTATCCAACCTCAGCGCCGTATAAACCCGAATATGAAAGAAGTAGTTAAGGGCGAGGTTATGAAACTATTAGACGCAGGAATTATCTACCCTATATCGGACAGTAAGTGGGTTAGCCCCGTTCAGGTAGTTCCAAAAAAGGGAGGGATAACCGTAGTTAGTAATGAGAATAATGAATTAATCCCGACACGGACGGTGACGGGTTGGCGTATGTGCATAGATTACCGTAAGTTAAATGACGCCACCCGTAAGGACCACTTTCCTCTACAGTTTATCGACCAGATTTTAGAACGTCTCTCCGGCCATAGCTTTTATTGTTTTCTCGATGGCCTCTCGGGGTACTTTCAAATACCCATCTCTCCCGAGGACCAAGAGAAAACTACGTTTACTTGTCCCTTCGGCACCTTCGCGTACCGAAGAATGCCGTTTGGATTATGCAATGCGCCGGCTACATTCCAACGATGTATGCTCGCAATATTTGACAAGTACGTAGAAAGCATTATGGAGGTATTCATGGACGATTTCTCCGTGTTCGGCGACTCCATCGATATATGTTTAGAAAACCTCGAAAAAGTCTTTGAACGATGCGAAGAAACTAACCTTGCCCTAAATTGGGAAAAATGCCATTTTATGGTGAGGGAAGGGTTAGTTTTGGGTCATAAAATTTCTGCTAAAGGTATTGAGGTAGACGTTGCCAAGATAGAAGTTATTGAGAAGTTGCCGCCACCTATAAACATAAAAGCTATAAGAAGTTTCCTAGGCCACGCTGGTTTTTATCGTCGATTTATAAAGGACTTCTCCAAGATCACTAAGCCCCTCACCCATCTCTTAGAAAAAGACGCTCCATTCATTTTTGATGACTCTTGTATTTCTGCCTTTGAATTAATTAAAGAAAAGTTAATTAACGCGCCGATTATGATAGCTCCGGTGTGGGACCTTCCTTTCGAGATTATGTGCGATGCGAGTAGTTTTGCGGTGGGAGCCGTATTAGGTCAACGCATATCTAAGAACTTCCACCCCATCTATTACGCTAGTAAAACCCTCACATCTGCACAAGAAAATTACACCACAACCGAGAAGGAGCTCTTAGCTGTAGTATTTGCGTTTGATAAATTTCGCCCTTACATTACACTTTCAAAAATCATTGTTTTTACGGACCACTCGGCCCTCAAGTACCTTCTTGCCAAAACGGATGCCAAGCCTCGCTTGATTCGCTGGGTCTTACTCCTCCAGGAGTTTGACTTAGAGATCCGTGATAAGCGAGGAGCCGAGAACTTGGCCGCCGACCATTTATCAAGATTAGATAACCCCTTTATAGAAAAATTAAATGAAAAATCTTTTAATGACTATTTTCCTGATGAGAAGCTGCTTTTAGTTAATACATCTACTTCTCCTTGGTTCGCGCACATCGCCAACTAGCTAGTGGCCCGGGTGCTCCCAAAAGAGTTCTCCTCTCAGCAGAAGAAGAAATTCTTTTCTGAGCTGAAGAACTACTTTTGGGAAGACCCGCATCTTTTCAAAATTTGTGCGGATTAAGTGATAAGGAGATGTGTTTCTTTTGATGAAGGAATTGATATTCTAAAACATTTGCATGAAGGTCCGACAGGTGGGCACTATCAAGCTGCTCGCACCGCTCATAAGGTGCTTTGCGCGGGTTTTTACTGGCCTAGCCTGTTTAAAGACGCGCAAGCCTTTGTGAGCAGGTGTGATAGTTGCCAACGGTCGGGCAATATTTCTAATAAAAATGAAATGCCGCAAAATTATTTCTTAGAGTGCGAAATTTTCGACCTCTGGGGAATTGATTTTGTTGGCCCCCTTCCTTCTAGCTTCGGAAACAGATATATTTTAGTTGCTGTTGATTATGTTTCACGATGGGCTGAGGCCCAAGCTCTTCCTACGAACGACTCCCGAGTTGTAGTCACGTTTTTAAAAAAATTATTTTCTAGATTCGGTACACCACGCGCAATCGTTAGCGATAGGGGTTCCCATTTCTGTAACGCGCAATTTTCAAAAATCCTTACTAAATACGGCGTTACGCATAAACTATCCACTGCCTACCACCCCCAAACTAACGGTCAAGTCGAAGTAGTAAATAGAGAAATAAAAAGAATATTAGAAAAGACTGTTTCAACTTCTAGAAAAGACTGGTCAACCAAACTTGACGATGCCTTATGGGCCTACCGAACAGCGTACAAAACCGCCCTCGGATGTACGCCGTATCGGCTGGTCTATGGAAAATCGTGCCATCTGCCCGTAGAGTTAGAACACCGCGCCTTTTGGGCCTTAAAATTTTTAAACTTCGATCCCCACTCAGTCGGTGACCTTCGAAAATTTCAACTAAATGAACTCGACGAGTGGCGCTCTTATGCTTATGAAAATAATAAACTTTATAAAGAGCGGACGAAGCGTTTACACGATAAACAATTAAGGCACCCTAAAAACTTTAAGCCAGGCGACCAAGTCCTTTTATATAATTCTCGTTTACGTTTATTTCCGGGCAAATAAAAATCTCGCTGGTCTGGCCCGTTTTCTGTTTTAGAAGTATTTCCTTATGGAACTGTTTTAATTTCTCACCCTGATAAGGGTAATTTCAAAGTGAATGGTCAGCGTCTAAAACTGTATTTTTCTGGTGATGATGATGTCAGTCCAAACACTATTAAGTTTCTGCTTCACGAACTTTAATCTTGAAATTTTTATTTTTTTGCTAAAAACAATTTTATTTCGGGACAACAATATTTTTGGACAATATTATTTTTATTTTTTTGATGCGTCGAGCTCAACGACGCTTTAACCAAAGGGCGCTCTCGGGAGGCAACCCAAGTTATCTTTTTCTGTTTTCTTTATTTTACAATTTTTGCCTCGGACGACTCCGACAAGCTGAAGCTTCTGCGATCGCCTGCTCCAACATTGCTGAATCCATCACAAAGTCCAAAGAAGACATTCGGGGAGCGACATCACTCAGCTTTCGCAGCAAATAAATCCGGGGAAGTACCTGTATTTCAATTCTGTCTTTCAATTCTGTACTTTATTTTTCTCTCCTTCTCCAATCCCCTTCTTTAGCCATTGAGGACAATGTCTGTTTTAAGCTTGGGGGAGGATTTCCTCCTTCATTTTTGCGTAGTGTAAATAATCTTCTTTTTGTATATATTGTAAATAATTCCAAAAAAAAAGAGAAAAATTTTCAAAAATAAAAAAAAAGAGAATATTTCTCAAAATAAAAAAAATATATGTGTGTTTTTGAATAGTTTAGACATTTTGGTATTTCAATAGTACCCCTAGTTTTTAGTTTTGTTTTACTCAAAATCTCCTATAAACAACTTAGTTAATTATAATATTTCTAATCGTCCTTTTTAATTATGTTTCACAAGTAAAATGTTGGCCATGCTGTGTTTCTAATTCACGGTAGCATGTTAAGGTGAAATATTTTTCTAAAACTCGCATTTCTATTATGGTTTTTTGTTGTTTATTTCCTTTACTTTCTTAAAAATTCATCATCCACTATTTTCTTTTTCGTTTTTGAATAATTTTTGTAAAGTCAACTTTTGAATAACGTAGTAGATGTGAACGATCCAAGTCACCTATTATTTCTATTTTCAAGTTAATTTCATCAATCTTCTTTTATTATCTAGGACTCGCTTTTTGAAAATTTTTCAAACCTTTGTTTTAAATAAATTCAAAAGCGTGAAAATGATTTAGGCCATTTTTGTTTTCGTTTGAGCTTTCCTGCCAACCTAAAAAACTTTTACCACTAGTCAGCCGTTTTTGAGCCTTTTTCCGATTTCATTTGATAGCTCCTCCTTTCATTTCAGTTTCACCAAAGCCAAAATTTCCAACCTATCGAATCACACTAGCCTTTTTGAGTTTCATAAATTATTTTGATGATTTTGATAGGGTATTTTGTGATTTTGTTTTTTTTTTGTGGAGAAAGGTTTTCGAAAAAAAAAGGAAGTATGTTCAAAAGTGATGTTTATTTTTGTTTGGCCAACTCAAAAAGGAAAATAAAAATATTTATGGCCTTTATTTTGAAAAAAAGGGAAAAAAATGGAAAAGAAAAAAATGAAAAAAATAAATAAATAAATGAAAAAGAAAGAAAAAAATGTGTATATATTTTTATGAAAATTTTTGAAACTCTTTGCTTTGGTTTAGTGTGATTTTAAAACCTTCACGTTTATCTTTGAATTCCACTCCTAATTATTTTCCTAAACCAAACGTTTCTGTCCTATTTAAGTCCTTTTGATTCACGCTTTTTGATTTTTTATTTAACAACTAAGAAAAGAAAAACAGTAAATCAGTTTTAGTTTTAGATTTAAACCTAGATTTTTGATAATTAAATTGATATAATTATAATGCGTTGCTTGGATCTAGTAACAACTCAATGCGTGTTTTTCATTTTCGTTGCTTTACTTAAGTGCATTTAAAAAAATCTCGTTAAAATTTTGGATGATTTGTTTTTATTAAGTAAAGTTTATAAAAGTTTTACCATACCTAAATAATTGTTTTAGACTTACATTTCACCTTTTCCCTACTAAGAATTTCGCATAGTACTTGTGTAGGCATAATTAGAACTTTTTGATTAGTCCTTTTTATAAATATCTAGTTTTTATATTTTTGCTTGGGGACAAGCAAAGCTTAAGCTTGGGGGAATTTGATAATACGTTTTGTAGCCTAAACTATTATCGTATTTTATATTTTATATTGTACAAATTATGTCTATTATTAGTTTATTTTTATCCTTTTTATGTAAATTTTATTGCAACTAACTTTTTCCTGTCTTTTTGCAGGTTTTCAGAAAAATTGCCAAAATGGCCTGTCACGCCCCCCTGTCACGCCCTCCCTGGGCGTGACCTAGGGCGTGTCACCCGATCCCGAGGACACCTGCTGGAAGGGATAGAAAACGGTCAAAACCGCTGTCACGCCCCCCTGTCACGCCCTCCCTGGGCGTGTCACTAGGCGTGACCAGGGGCGTGTCGCCCTCTGCCGCAAAGCTGCCGCCGCATTAAATGCCCTTCCGCCTCAGCACGCAAATAGTACTGTCACGCCCCATGTCACGCCCGTGACATGGGCGTGACACCTTCCTTTTTCGGTGACTGACGGATTTCCGACCAATGATTTGGACATGACATGCCTGTCACGCCCCCCTGTCACGGGCGTGACCTAGGGCGTGACCACCGACGTACCGAAGCAATCATCCCTCCCGCCAGAATCCAGAGCCCGAGGTCAAATCCGTACCTGTCACGCCCCCTGACACGCCCCCCCTAGGGCGTGTCAGAGGGCGTGACCAACCCGAGAAAAAATCTATAAATTGAGCCCCCTCCTCCCCATTTCAGCAAGCTTTGGTTGAGTGGGGGAGGTGCTGCCCCTTAGTTTCTTGATCCTTTTTCATGCTTTTTCTCTCTCTCTCTCCCCCTCTCTTTGTACTTTTTGGTTAACCCTAGTTTAATCTTAGTTTGTGCTAGCTTTTAATGTAATTTTCTTCTTGCTTAGTGCTTAATGTAGGGCTAGAATAGGGTTTAATTTTCATGCACTTGTAATTTTATTTTCATTAGTGTAACTTGCCCTTTTTCATTAATAAAATTATTCTTCCCTTAGCCTGTGTTCTTCTTATGTTTTTCTACTCATCTCCCCTCCTCCACTCCATTATGATTAACTAATCCTCATTGTACTCGATCTTGATGATCCGAGGTTAGAGCGATTATGTTATGATGTTTTAATCAATCTTTTATTTTTAGGTTAGGGCCTTGAATTACTCTTGATTAATCACGGGTTGGGGGTATATTTTCGATATATACTCTCCGCCTTTGCTTTCATTCTGGGCTAGCCGAGAGGCCGAAAGAATGAAGTGAGCATTCAAGAGTAAAGGGAGTTGTACGCACCCCTCGAGAGAGGCAGACGTCCAAATCTCCCGGATTGGTGTAAAATCCAATAGTGGGGTTCACCGCGTAAAGCGAGTTTTAGGCCTCCGATTTAGACGAGAGTCGGTCGGACCTTCCTAAACTTAGTTGGGCACGACTTCGAGAGAAGCGTGTTTAATCTTTAGGAACCTCCACGGTCAAGGACCCTTATCCTATTAAGTTTAGATTTTTATCGCATTTTCTTAATCGTCTTTAGCCGAGGTGAATCTCGATCGGGTGCATTTCCATTTCATATTTTCTTCCTTTAGTAGTAAACTCCTATCTTGTGCTCTTTAATTAACTGTAGTAGTTTCCTTTCTAGCATAGTTCTTTTCTTAATAGCGTAACTTAATTGCGGTAGTTCTCCTTCTAGTTTGCTTTAATTTCTCCATTGCGCTTAGATTTTCTAAAGCCCTAGTTTTTCCGTCGATAAGATAATAGCGTTCGTGTGAGTAAGCTTAGCCAACAGTTCCCGGATTTCAATACGACACTTGTGTCCCCTTGCTACAATTCGATAGGTATACTTGCCTCATCGGGTTGCTAGTTCGGTTGCGTTTATTTTCTTCGAACCCTAGCGCGCAACACCTTCCTTAGTAGTCGATCTTCTACTAAAAACTTGGAATTTGACCCAACCAATGCTGCATCCATGAGATCCTTCATGCTGTTATCCAATTCCATAGCCCGTTGAATGTGATCAGCCAGGTCATGCTGAACTTCCTTCCAGTTCAATAGCGCTTCGGCGCTAGTCTCCTTATCAACACAACAGATGTCTAATGCCTCCAACTACCGAATCAACCACTCATCATGAACCGACAACTAGTTGGCTTGGGCGGGAGCCCTGCGACTCAACGAATCCGCAACTTAATTGCCTTTCCTGGGTACATAATGAATTTTGAACGTGTAGTCCCCTAAGAACTCCATCAATCTCGGCTGCCTCATGTTCAAATCTTTCTGATCCAATAGGTATTTCAGGCTCTTGTGGTCGGTATAAATATCGACCTTTACACCATATAAGTAGTGCATCCACAGCTTTAGCGCAAAAATCACGACCGCCAACTCCAAGTCATGGACCGGATAATTCCTTTCGTGCACTTTCAGCTGACGCAAGCCATACGCTATAACACTACCATGCTGCTGCAGCACGCAACCCAAACCACTGCCTGAGGCATCGCTATATATCTCAAAACCTTCGGTCCCACTCGGCGAACTTAGTACTGGCGTCGTGGTAAATCGACCCTTCAGCTCTTCGAACGCTTGCTCGCACTTCTGCATCCATACAAACTTCTGATCTTTCCTTATCAACATCGTGAGAGGTAACGCTATCCGCGAGAAGTTCTCTATTAAGCACCTGTAATAGCCGGCAAGCCCCAAAAAACTCCGGACATCCTCTACCAACCACTCTCGTATCGCAACAATCTTCATCGAATCTACCATAATCCCATCTCCACTGACTATGTTACCAAGGAATGCCACTGAGGATAACCAAAACTCGCACTTAGAGAACTTTGCGTATAGTTCGTTCCTCCTCAGCGTCTCCAAAACTAGATGCAGATGCTTGAAGTGATCTTCTTCGCACTACGAATACACCAATATTTGTCAAAAAAGACGATCACAAAGCGGTCCAAGTACTCCTTGAATGTTCTATTCATCAGATCCATGAATACGGATGGCATATTAGTCAGCCCGAACGGCATGACCGTAAACTCGAAATGCCCATACTTTGTGCTGAGCGCTGTCTTTGGATATCACTCTCCCTTATCCTCAGCTGATAGTAACAAGACTTAAGATCCAATTTTGAATATACCGACGACCCGACTAACTGATCGAAAATATCATCAATCCTTGGGATCGGGTATTTGTTCTTTTCCGTTAAGTTGTTCAGTTCTCTATTGTCGATACACAGCCGCAAACTTCCGTCCTTTTTCTTAACAAAGAGGACCGGTGCGCTCAAAGGCGACAAACTTGGACGCACATAACCTTGCTCCATAAACTCCTCCAGTTGAACCTTTAGCTCCTCCATCTCCTTAGGCGCCAACCTATAAGGAGAACGTGACACAGGTTTTGCACCTGGCACTAGCTCTATGGTGAAATCGATCTGTCGCTACGGTGGAGCTCCGGGAAGATAGTTCGGGAACACGTCGGGGTACTCGCATACCATTGGGATACCATCCAAAGTGGACTTAGGCTTTACAACCTCCACTAACATGAAGAACAGCTCTGCTCTAGCACAAACCGCCTTCACCACCTGAAGAGCAGACATAAACGTCTTGCTCGATCCCTTCAATCCTGCAAACGTTGTCTCCTGCCCAACACCCAGCTTGACCTCTTTACGGTTGAAATCAATAAAAGCCTTCATCTCCAAAAGCCATTCCATACTGAAGATGACATCAAACTCTACTAGAGGCAGCAAATACGCTAGTAAGTCGAACTCCTGACTCCCAATATGAACCCTTGCGACACAAACTCTGTCCGCACGCATAGAACACCCATTCGGCAGCAACACGTCCAATTTGTCCTTTGTCATCGAAGAAGGGACTCCGAAGCGCGATATGAAACCTTCGGTCAAAAAGGAGTGCGAAGCTCCCGTATCAAATAGTGCCCCTGCCGGACTATCGCAAATCAAAACAAAGTCTATACAAACAGTAATAAGCTAACAAGCACTAGGTAATAGTATTTAAAGCTAACTTGCTATAAATAAAACTGTACTTATCACCACATCCGCTTGTTTGATGGCCTCCTACTGGCCCAGATTGTAGACTCTCGATTGAGTCGGAGCATAGTGGGACGCGGTTGACTCCACCGCCTTGCCCTTTTCTTCATAAGTTGCTCCTTGCTTTCTCTCGGACTTTAGACGTCCGCTTCAATAGTCACGGGTGAAATGTCCCGTCTTCCGACAAATAAAACAAGCGCTCGGGGTTCGGTTTGTAGTTGCCCCCGAGGCACCCGAAGAAGGTGCTTGACCTGACATCCTAGCCTTCTTATTCCACCTTGGAAAACCAGACTTTGAAGTCGGCACCTTGAACTTTGACTTCCTACCACTGGAGTCCTTCTTTGCTTGAACATTCTACATGTCTTTCTCTAAAGACTGGGCCGTGTTGACCAAGTTAAGGAAACCCTGCGTCATCGGCCCCAATAGTAGCAATCTCAAGTCATCCCTTAGACCTTCATAGAACTGGCTTATCTTGCGCTCCTTGTCAGCGAAGGTAGCGCTTGCATAGCGACCTAATCGAGTAAACTCGTGGAGATAGTCATCCACGCTGCTCTCACCTTGCACTAGGTTCTGGAACTCATTTTCCATTGCTATCCTTTGAGCTGAGAGGAGGTATCGAGCCAAGAATAATCTCAAAAACCCCTCCATCGAGACGGCATTCAACTACCTACCCCTCAGATGGTATAGCTCCAAGCCTTCCCACCATAGTCTTACGTCACCATCCAGCAAGAGCGTGGCAATTGTGTTCTTCTGCCACTCTTCAGTCTTCGTAGCTATCATCACTCTCTTAATTCTAGAGAGCCAATCCTCTACTTGAGTTGGGGTTCCCTTCCTCGAGAATATCAGAGGATTGAAGCCCATCACGTGCTTAAGCTGCTTCTCTATTGCTCTCCAAGGCAACATTGGCTCCACTACCACCTGTTCCACTCGCCTTGGCTCCGCCGCTAGGAGCGGTACTTGCACCATAGTAGGAGCAGGATGGTGCACCTGCCTCGCAGGCTGCGCATTGATCATCGCAAACACAGCCTCCGCTACCAATTGAATGGTCTCAATTGAAGGAGGTGTTGTAGGCGCATCATTTGGTGCGTTGCATGCCTCAGAAACTGGACATTCTGACGGCCCAACACCACTCTTGGTCACCTATAATCATACAAAACACTGATAAGAGACCAAACAACATAGCAAAACGCAATTATAGTAACACGCATGTTCCTCAAACATGTGTATTTTTATTCCTAAGTGGACATTCATTTGTTCTTTTCATGTTATAACGATGACGCATACACATGAGCTCACCATCCCTTAAAGTGAATTCGTCCACGAATTCATTTAAGCCTGACCGAAACCGGTAGTCTGATACTAAGTTATAACGCCCCTATCCGTCACATAGCATATAGCAGTAGGTCCGGCCGGGGCCCGACGCCATATTCCACGGACAGACCGGTGGGTTACTCAATGAAACCAATCAACCAATACACACGTCATACACAGAGCATATAGCAAAAGCAATTTGTTAAGTTGCAAAAATAAGAACCCAGCCAACAAGCATGAATGTCCACTAACAAACAAACAGGAATGAAATACAAAGTACCCAAATGTACTGGCCTTATGGCCTTACAACAGTTCACTTGAATAAAATTTTGTTTTACAAACTTCGGATCGCAGGACGGCCACACATGAACTAATAAAGTAAACACACAAGGCCTTCGACGGCCAGCTCAGCAACTTGGGCTTTGGCCCGCTATTTGCCGCTCGGCTCCGCAGCACCTTCAAGCACAAATCACCGCAACGGTGGCAAATAAGAATAACGGTCAGCTAAAGCTGACCAAATTATAACGATTTCGCCCCCAAACTCGGGCGGCAAAGATTCTTCCCTGCACTTGTTAGCATAGCAAGTAAAATAGAGAATAAGCATAACATCACAGGTGCAGGCTCATACGGACACACATCCCGTTCTCTCAGGGCACTAACTCGGTGAACCCGGTCATAACTGTGGTCTCACCACCATCCCTTGGACGGCAAATCTCGTGAGCATTTTTAGTCTTTCTTGTCTAAGCCTAAGACTCGCATGACCATGCCAATAACCAGTCCCTTTTTCAGTTATCTGACACCAAACCACATAGCACGGGTCCGCATCCACTTGCCCGTTGCTCACACCGCCTAGTCACTTTAAGACGTACGCGTGGGCCAATCTTCTACCGGATCCCAAATTCGATCACACAAGCACAAAACCTAGTTATGTTCAAGGTTGGCTCCCAGTCCACCAAGATGGCAGAAATGCATTTCCGCCTAGTTTTCCAGGTGCGCCTTAGGCTTAATACCCAAGGATCCCTGCTGTAATCTATCCCGTAGAAACCCGAAAACAATCAATGGCACGGAGTCTTCTCCGGCTACTTATGCAATGCAATATCACCGATCCAGACCAACTTGTCCGGGTAGGCTTCACGTAATATGCCTATGTTTGTACTACAATTTAGGACTCTAATAAGGGGGACTTTACGTATCTACCCCAAGGAACACCACAAACTCGCCGCACACTTGCGGGAGAAGGTTTCCCCATGCAAAGTAAGAAGAGCTTCACATGATCAAGATGAAAATCGTTAGCCTAGCATTTTTCTTCAGCGCCTTGGAAAACTACGTGGATGAAAAGCACAACGATGATCTTGCCTCCGCAGATCTTGGCTTGGTTTGCTATTTGGCGCTCTGAATCTCCTCCGGCGACCGGATATTCCTCTTCCTCCAAGCTCCTTGCTCTCCCTTCTCTCTAGGATTTAGAGAGAGAAGATGAAAATGGAATGAGGGTTTGAACCCTATTCCCGGATTAAAACCTACCCAGGACAACCTTGAGCCATTAGATTCCAAAGAAAGGAAACAAACGGCTGCGATTCAGCCCAAAATTCCAAAACCTAGGCCGAACACGGGTTGCGACACGCCCATGTCCAAGGCCGTGTCACTCATTCGCCGTCAAAATCGTCGCGTCCCAAAAAGAACACGGCACTCGACACACCCGTGTCAGGCTTGATACGCCCGTGTCATACAGTACACGCCCGTGTAGCTGGTCATTTTCCTCCATCGAAACAGGTCCCAAATGTCCAGAGCACGACACGGCCATGTGACACGCCCGTGACACATGTCGTGTGCTAGACACACCCTATGACATGCATGTGTCCCAGGCCGTGTAGCTGCCTTAGCACAACACGCCAAATGACCCGAGCAAGACACGGGTATTCGACACGCCCATGTCAAATTTCACACGCCCGTGTCTGACCCGAACACGCCTGGGCTCAGGCCGTGCGCCCTCACTAAAGGATTGTTGAGTGGAAAGCTTTGAGTGACTTACACGACCTGGGACACACCCGTGTCCCAGGCCGTGTTCACGCCCGACGACCGGTTACTGCAATTTCGTCGACCACGCGACCAACACCGAACCCGAGCATGTCATGCCCTGGGACACGCCCGTGTCCCAGGCCGTGTCACCTCTACCAAATCCTAGATTTGGCTTAAAATGCCACCCATCCCCCTTTTGAGTTTCGGGGCATTACACATTATCAGGAAGAAAGTAACTAAGGATAAAGGATATCAGAGGCAGAAACAAAATTTTGGTTAAGTAAAAAATTGGGTGCATAAACAAAATTTTAAGGAAAAGTTTGACTGCTTTGGCTTCATGGTTAAGGAAAAGTTCGGTTGCATTGACTTTACGGTTAAGGAAAAGTTCGACTGCATTGACTTCAGAGTTAATGAAAAGTTAACTGCATCGACTTTATAGCTAAGGGAAAGTTCAACTTCAATGACTATATGGCTAAGGAAAAGTTCGACTACATTGACTTCATGGCCAAGGAGAAATTTGACTGCATCGATTGCATTGATTACTTAGTGACGAAACATTTCTACAGGCTAAAATAGCTAAGTGCTTGGAGTTTCCTTAAATGACTTTAATGTGTTTTAAGCTGACTACAAATAAATCATGAGGACCATTTGATCTTACTATGGAATCATGTTATGGACACTTAGAATTATTTTCACCAGCCTTGCCACCTAACATAATGGATAATTCATTGATTTAAGGCACAGATTATGTGGAGAATTTAAATTAAATTAATAGAAGGGATTTGCTACATATATTCCCGGATTGTCAGGGGGAGAATTATACTCATTCTTTGGAGAATATTTTCATATTTTGAAGTTCTTCCTTAGTCAAATTTTTCTAGCGAATGAAGATTCCATTTCTAAAATGTTACCTAAAGTACTTGCTAGTCAATCGAAGAATTCAAGCCAAAATGTTTCCTTTTCAAAAATCCTTCCTTATGCCAAATGAAAATAGTCGTTTAACTATTCATGATTTTTAATTTGCCTAAGGAGGATTGACTAGCCGTTAGAAAATACTATTTCAGACCTTATTCTCCGTGTTGATTAAGTCAAGTATATAAGGGGGACGTAAAAATTTGAGAAGAAGTTATTTGCCATGTTTTACAAGAAACTTTGAGAAAATTTTCACTCTAAGTTCTGTGAAAGAATTGAGGAGTGTTCATACATTCTAACGAATCCATTTTTCACACTACAACATTCAAATAAAGGCTCTTCCTAATCTTACTTTAGCAACAATATTTCTTAAGATCTTTTCTCCGGTACAAGTATTCTTGATCAAGACCAGCTTGTTCCAAGAAGATTATTTCAAGTGTTGATCAAGGAAAAGAAGAAGAAGCATGATGTGTTCTTCTACCTGAAAACTCAATCTCTAGGGTGTTGAGTAAAATCTAAATTCTATTTCTTTGTAATATTTTGTGTGAATTTGAGTTGTAGGATCTATAATTGATCTGAATGTAGGTCTCTGTTGTTTAAGATTGAGTTGTAGGACTTGAAAAATCTTAGTTATGGTGCCTAACTTGTAGGGCTTGTGGAAAGCCTAAGCTGTAGGGCTTGTGCTGAGCCTAAGGTGTATGACTTATGTAAGATATGAGTTGAAGGACCTGCGTGAAGGTCTGAGGTAGGGTACTGGCATTCCTAAGTTTTAAGATCTGAGGAGAAGTTTTGGAGAAGTTTGTCCTAAAGTATCTCTCTACTAGATAGCTGAAGGAGGAAAGTGGATGCACTCATTCTTTGGGAACCACTATAAATCCTTGGTTGTTATGTGTTGTGTTGTGGCTTACTATACTATTTTACTTTATCATTATGTTCATCAAAGAAAAACTCAAGAAACTTAAAACTAAGTAAAACATCTATTCACCCCCCCCCCCCTCTAGGTGAGTAGTAACACTTGACTTTTAAGTGGTATCAGAGGGAGATTGTTCAAAAGGCTTAATAGCTGAACAAGATCCCAAGGGTTAAAAGACTTACATCAGAATGGGGTTTCGAGAAATTTATAAAGAACTTAGCTCCATGAAACTTCATATCTATAGGAAGAATTTTTTTGGCATTTGTAAGCAGTGAGTTAAATTTACTCTTCAAGGAATTTATGATACGAAAATCTATGTTACTATTGTACAAGAACCATATGTTTTAATGAATGTCTCAATAATAAATGCAAATCTAAAGGTCCTTACAAAACTTTCAAAGATGCCCAAAGATGGAGTCATCTTGGCTACCATGGATATGAGAGCAATAAACATTATTTTCAGTGCTATTAATGACTCTACTATTCAAAATCTCATTCACTACAAGTCTTCTATGGAAATGTGGGAGACCCTCATTGTATACATGGAAAGGACTGAAGAGTTTAGGGATGATAAAAAATCCCTTCAAAATTAGGAGTTTGAAGCCTTCAGACAGGGCAAGAAAGATAGTATTATTGAATGTTATGAGAAGTTTTTCAGAATTGTGAATGGACTGTGAGATTATGGAACATATTATACAACTTATTAATTGAATGACAAGTTTCTCAGATCCCTACATAAGGAATAGGACATAAAGACCTGTGCCATTAGGGAGATGGAAAACCTGGGGAACATTAAGCCCCAAAACATATTTGGAAAACTACGATCCCATGAACTTCACCTCAAACCAGGAAAAGTGAAAAAACTTGATGGCCGCGGAACAGAGACCGACTGTGGGTGGTTTGAAATGGTCAGATTCCGCGGGCCAGTTAGAAGATCGAGTTTTCTAACGAAAGGAGGCAAGCGCACCTATCGCAAGTAGTACTCGGTATTCGGGAAAATACCGAGGTCGTATTATTCTCGGGGACGCGTTGATTATATCTACTCTTCCAGGAACACTATTATCTTACTATTAGTAAGGTGGGATTTTTTAGTCTAATTAAAACGGAAAGAAAGAAAGCGGAATTTTGCTAAATTAGTTCGATGACGGGTTAACGTTCGGCATCGAATCGAATTAAGACTAAAATAATTCTCAACAATTATTAAACTTTGTTTTTAAATTAAAAAAAAGGCACTTGGCCGTGGGGGTTCCAGAAATATGAGCGCACTTATCTCTAGGAATATTGCTCACCTAAAGATTAAGACTATTCGACCGATCGTTAGACCGACGAAGGATTCCTCTTAATGCCCGCTTTACGCTAAGAACCCCGCTATTGGGTGGGGAACCCAATCCGGCAGAACTACGCTTCTCCTCTTTCGAGGGGGCGTAGGCAGTTCTCTTTACCCAAGGGGGATCGGTCCATACGTGCAGCCTCTCGGCGTCGCGTATGGATAACGGAAATAGAGCCCACACATCGACAATGTGGTCCTATGCGTCGTTAACCCAGGGTAAACCTTAAGTCCTTAAATTAAAATAAAAATAAAGTTCTTTAATTATTTCAAATCATTTTATTTGTCCCAATGCTCTTCGATGCCGAAGGCTAAAAGAGATTAGCCACTCATCGGTATGGGGACGGCTTTATGTTTTTAAGTGACGCGTGAGTGTAAATTTAAGTTCTGAACAATTATAAGAGAAAACATAAAAAGGGCGATTAGATAAATTGAAAGCTAATTGATGCAGGCACTCACGCACACTTCAAAACCATAAAGAGAATTAAATAAAGCAAGGCCTACTCAAATGAGTAGGCGGGAAATAAAAGCACGCCATTGAACTCTTAACGAGTAGGCGGAAATAAATGCACACACACACACACTCTTCTTAATTGAAGAAAGCGATAAATAAAGCGGTAAAATTATCCCCTACACGCACGCACTCTACATAATTGAGAAAGCGATAAAATTGCGAGTCCCGGCTCAAATGAGTGGGCGGGAGTAAATTTACCTCATACACGCACACACTCTTCTTGAAAGTAAAACACACACACGCACTCTACAGAAAAGTAAACACACGCACACACACTAAGTTTTCCTACTCAAGTGAGTAGGAGGAAAATGAAAGCAGGGCGCCATTTAACTCTTAACGAGTAGGCGAAAATAAATGCATACGCACACACGCACTCTACAGAAATGAAATAAAGCAGTAAAACCTAACTCATACACACACGCACACTTGCAAAAATAAGAAAAACAAAGTTGCTGAAAAATTAATACAACTGCATTTCTACCGCTAGAATGCGGTAGAAATGCATAAAAAGTGAAAATAAAAATTAACCGAGCTAAAATGTTTTGCAAATAAACGCAAAATGAAAGTTGACGAAAAATTAAAACAACTGCATTTCTACCGCTAGAATGCGGTAGAAATGCATAAAAAGATGAAATAAAATTAACCGGACCAAAAATTTTTGCAAATAAAAAGATAAAACAAAGTGAGCGAAAAATTATAACGACTATATTTTCATTCTTATATTTTTATAAAAACTCATAAAAAGTGAAAATAAAACAAAAAGGGGACAAAAAGTTTTACAATCCTAAAGAGCCTAAGTTAAAGAAAAATGAAAATAATACTTTTAGGTGAGTTTTTATAAAGCCTTATGAATGAAAAAATAGGAAAAAGAGGAAAAGCTAAATCTAAAAAGGTGCGGGAAATGAAAACTAGACGGACGGCACAACGGCTAGAAATGCCGATAAATCCTAAATCTAACTAAGTTATGAAAGCTAAAAAAGATGAAAACATAGAAGAAATACAAAAATATGAACGAAAAATTACTTAAGTAGGCGCATTCAAATGGATTATCCATACAAATTAAGGGAGAAAGATTCATATTTTATTAAAGTAAAAACCCTAATACAAACTAAGAGAGAGAGAGGGGGAGAAAATCTCCTTACATAAGTTTGGAATCCAATTGGGCAGCACCTCCCCTAAGCAAAGTGGTCAAAAAAAGTGGACAAAATAAGCTTCCTGGAAGCTCTTATTTATAGGCAATTTTTCGGGTTGGTCACGCCCTAGGTCACGGGCGTGATAGGGGGGCGTGTCAACACTATTCATGAGCTGATCGGTTGACTTGACTGGAGCTTTGACTTCGGGGCGAAAATGTGGCGGTCACGCCCCAGGTCACGGGCGTGACAGGGGGCGTGACCGCGGGAGCTGGCAGTTCGATGTCGGCAGCGTTGACGGTTTGACTAATCTTGCGGGTCGGCCTCGACACGGGCGTGTCGAGCATTGACACGAGCTTGACGTTGGGCGTGTCGGGCTGGGTTTGATGATGGCCGATCGTCGAGCTGGCACCTGTGGTCGGCGATCGTCGGGGGGCGTGACAC
Organism: Platanthera zijinensis; assembly: GCA_039513925.1. Lineage (NCBI taxonomy): Eukaryota > Viridiplantae > Streptophyta > Magnoliopsida > Asparagales > Orchidaceae > Platanthera > Platanthera zijinensis. The sequence goes on along the minus strand of CM077082.1, from coordinate 163,573,721 downwards.
GGGCGTGTCGAGGCCGATTGACACGGGCGTGTCAGGCAGATTTTTTGACTTTTTTGGAATTTTTCTGGAAATTTTCTGCAATAAAAATAAAGCTAAGTTAGAAATAATATTTACAAAAATAAGCAATTTATTGGATAAAACAGATAAAAAGACAAAAAAACAAACAAAATTGACTTAAATAAAATACGAAAATATAGGTATATTTACAACTCATCAAACACTCCCATACTTAAGCTTTTGCTATTCCAGAGCAAAAGTTTGAGGTGAACTTATAAGGAATAATAAAAAACCCTAAGTTCTGCTACCGCTAAATTAATTATAAGAAAGATCAAATAAAAATATACGGGGTATAAGAGTTAGGTCCTAAAATTAATTAGATGATTTAAATAGGGCAAAAGTTTTGGCCAAAAGACTTCTTGATGTAATCAAATAGAAAGCAATAATTGTATTAGTTAGATTAACAGAAAATAGTTTGGAGTTATACAAACTTTAGCTTATAGGAGTGTTATCGGAAATAATGCAATTTACGAATTATGCTCTCAAAAAATTTTGAATTAATTCTGGAATCATGAAAATGGCTAGGGGGGGGGGGGTTGATGTTGGTTTATGAAGATGCTTGGATTTTGAGGCGAGGTTATTTTTTCTCGAACCTCCATTTTTTTTGTTTTGATTTGGATATTAAAGGAAAACGAAATCTTATTTTCCTTAACATAAAATTTTTTCTTTCTTCATAAAAATAACCCAATGAATATGTGTTGGAGTAATGAATTTTATCCTCTTACTCCGTAACGTATAATCTTTTTAATTATTGGGTGCCTAAGTTTACGGAATGAAATCTTATTCCCATTGACATAAGATCTTTTTCTTTTTGGGGAAATATTTATATCATACCAAGTAGGTTATGATAAGTAAGGGGGGAAAAAGAACTAGATTTTTAATTGAAAAATAATTGAGAGCAACCTTTATAAATTGTACGTTCCAATATTTCAGAAAGCTAAAAGCAAGCATAATTGAATTCTATAGTCGTTATTTTCTAACATGGTACACATGCTCCTATCTATGAAAAATTAGAAGTAGTGCCTAACGCGAGTCCCCTATTTTTAACAAAGTATAATAAATTCTTTAAAACTTAACCCCGACTATTTAGATTTTTCAATCTATAATTAACAAACGAATAGTGAACAAAGAATTGATCAAATTCGCATATAAATAAACTCAAAACGAAAGTTTTGGATAGCAAGAAACTTAAGAATGAAATGTTTGATTTATTTGTTTCATAATAATTTTTTTTGAAATTTTTTTTTATTTTTTTGAAGTTATGTTCTTTTTTTGTAATTTTTTGTATTTTTGTATTTATATCTTTAATATATACATACTAAAAAGAAAGAAAAATGCAAAAATAAAAATTTTTTGGATTTTTAAGTTTTGTGAATTTTTTTGTATTTTTATGTGTTTATGAATTTTTTTGTATTTTTAATGAAATTTTTCATTCTATTTACAAAAATTTGGGAAAAAAAAAAAATTTTTACAAGGATGAGAGAGAGAAAGGGAGAGGGGAAGAGAAAGAATATTTACAAAAAGTACTTATAAAAATTATTTACAAAAATATTTACAAGAGTATTTACTAGGCTACCGCGAGATGACTCGTTATGTGGATGGCTCGATGAGCTGGATCTCGCGGACAAAGCTAAAAATAAGTCAAAGTTTCAAAAATGAAACTTCAAAAATTTTTGATTAAAAGAAATTTTTTTTTTGGTGTTTTTGTGTTATATAATTTTTTTGTTTTTGTTTTTGTTTTTGAAATTTTTTTTTTTTGATTTTTGTGTTATATATTTTTTTTGTTTTGTTTTGTAAATGAAAAAGAAAGTACGAAATACGAAAACACCCCCATACTTAGTTCCAACATTGTCCCCAATGTTGTATGCTAAGCATGAGGAACAAGATAGCAGGAATATGTACAAAGAAGGGAAAAAGAGGGGGGCAGAAAACGTCCTTGATCCGCGCGCGGGGAAGCCCATTAGAAACCCTGCAGTTATTTAGAAAAATAGAAAACATAATAAATAAAGACGTAAAAAAAAAAGATAGACGTGGGGTGCCTCCCAGGAGCGCTTTGTTTATAGTCGCGTAGCTTGACTATAGTGGCGGTTTATAAGTCGAGGAGGGATATGGTTTCGCTATACTCGATCACTGGGTCGCCTGCAATGTAAGACTTTAACCGATGACCGTTTACTTTAAACGAGCCTTTTTCCGGGTGGGAGACGAGTACGGTCCCATATGGAAAAACTTCTTCAATTAAGAAGGGACCGGACCAACGGGATTTGAGTTGCCAGGAAAAAGTTTAAGACGAGAATTATAAAGAAGGACTAGATCGCCCGGAGAAAAATTTTTGGGGTTTTAATTTTAGATCGTGATAGAACTTAGAATGCTCCTTATAGAACTTATTGCTCTCGTAAGCGTTCGCACGCCATTCATCGAGCTCGTTTAGTTGCAGTTTTCTATTCTGAGCGGCTAAGTTAGAGTCGAGTTTAAGAGTTTTAATGCCCAAAGTGCGCGGTGCTCCAGTTCTACGGGTAAGTGGCACGCTTTGCCATAGACTAATCGAAACGGGGTACAACCGGTAGCGGTTTTGTACGCCGTACGATACGCCCATAACGCGTCGTCAAGCTTAGCGGACCAGTCCTTCCTATTAAGTGAAACGGTTTTTTCTAATATGCGTTTTATTTCTCGATTTACTACCTCAACTTGGCCACTTGTTTGCGGGTGGTAGGGGGTGGCAAGCTTGTGCGTGACTCCGTATTTAGCTAACGTCTTAGCCATTAGAGCGTTACAGAAATGTGTTCCCCTATCACTAACAATAGCGCGAGGCGTGCCGAAGCGAGAAAATAATTTTTTTAGAAATGTAACGACGACTCGCGCATCGTTGGTGGGGAGAGCCTGCGCTTCCGCCCACCGTGATACGTAGTCGACCGCCACTAAAATGTACATATTTTTATAAGAAGGAGGTAGGGGCCAACAAAATCTATGCCCCATAAATCGAAAACTTCGCATTCTAAAAACATATTTTGGGGCATCTCGTCGCGACGTAAGATGTTACCCGACCGCTGACAGCTATCGCATGCACGCACAAAATTGTGCGCGTCCTTGAAGAGAGTGGGCCAAAAGTAGCCCGCCTTTAGCGCCTTCCTAGCAGTCCGGTTGGCTTGATAGTGCCCCCCGGCTGGACCCTCGTGGCAGTGGCTCAATATCTGTGTGCACTCCACTCCCGCGACGCATCTTCGAACCGCTTGGTCCGCGCAGATACGGAAAAGAAAGGGGTCATCCCAAAAGAAATTTTTCAAGTCGGAAAAGAATTTCTTCTTTTGATGACTCGAAAAATCTTTTGGAAGTACCCGCGCGACTAAGTAGTTCGCAAAATCTGCGAACCAAGGTGAAGATGACGAAGACGAATGAATGACGAGAAGGCATTCCTCGGGGAATCTGTCATTTATTTCAGATTCGACGAGCGCTTTCGCACCGCGGATTTTCTAAACGGGAGAGGTGGTCTGCCTCTAGATTCTCCGCGCCCTTCTTATCCCGGATCTCCAAGTCAAACTCTTGTAGGAGGAGAATCCATCGAAGAAGGCGGGGCTTCGCGTCGGTTTTGGCTAGTAATACTTAAGGGCGGACTGATCGGTAAAAACGATAACTTTAGATAGCGTAAGATACGAGCGAAACTTATCGAAAGCGAAAACGACGGCTAAGAGTTCCTTTTCCGTCCTCGTGTAATTCACTTGTGCGGAAGTGAGCGTCTTGCTAGCGTAATAAATAGGATGAAAATGTTTTTCTACGCGTTGGCCAAGAACGGCGCCTAAGGCAATATCACTAGCGTCGCACATGATTTCGAACGGAAGGGACCAATTAGGGGCCACTAGAATCGGAGAATTGATAAGTTTTGTTTTATAAAATTAAAAGCAGACTCGCAATCGCTACTAAAGACAAAAGGTGATTCCTTTTCCAAGAGGTGAGTAAGCGGCTTTGTTATTTTTGAAAAATCTTGAATGAACGCCTATAAAAGCCCGCGTGGCCTAAGAAACTCCTAATGGATTTTATGTTTGTCGGCTGAGGGAAGTTTTTCTATGATTTCAACTTTGGCCTTATCGACCTCTATCCCCTTAATCGAAATCTTATGGCCGAGGACCAAACCTCCTCGAACCATAAAGTTACACTTTTCCCAATTTAAAACAAGATTCGTGTCCTCGCATCGCTGGAGGACACGATCAAGATTACGAAGACAATTCGGGAAAGAGCATCCGAATACAGAAAAGTCATCCATGAATATTTCCATAATATCTTCTACTAGCTCACCAAAAATTGCCAGCATACATCTTTGGAATGTAGCCTGCGCATTGCAGAGGCCAAATGGCATTCTTCGATAGGCGAAGGTGCCAAAGGGGCAAGTAAAAGTTGTTTTCTCTTGGTCTTCGGGGAAATGGGGATTTGGAAAAACCCCGATAAACCGTCGAGAAAACAATAAAAAGGATGACCGGAAAGACGCTCAAGAATTTGGTCAAGGAACGGTAGTGGAAAATGGTCTTTGCGGGTGGCATCATTAAGTTTGCGATAATCGATGACCACGCGCCAACCCGTAACAGTACGAGTTGGGACGAGCTCGTTGTGCTCATTCGCCACTACGGTTAGACCGCCCTTCTTGGGCACGACAAGAATGAGACTAACCCACGCACTATCAGAAATGGGATAAATAATCCCCGCATCTAATAATTTAATTATCTCAGCTTTCACGACGTCTTTCATGTTTGGGTTAAGACGCCGCTGCGGCTGAATGGTTTTGCGGCAATTATCGTTTAAGAAAATTTGTGAGTGCAGAATGAAGGGTTAATCCCCTTTAGGTCAGAAATTTGCCACGCAATTGCGTGGCGATGTTTAAGCAAAACCTCCAATACTCGGAGGTCTCCGAATCGCTTAAATACGAAGAAATGATTACCGGGAGCGTATCATTTTTTCCCAAAAAGGCGTATTTTAGGGATTCAGGTAATGGTTTGAGTTCTAGGATGGGCGGTTCTTCTAGTGAGGTTTTAGTGGCTAATGTCTTTTGAACCAATTGGTTCAAAAGGCATATTCGTAGACTCGTCCTCATCGCAATAAAAATTTTCGAGTGAAAAAATATTTTCGTTTAAAAATTCGACTCGATCGAAAACCGGGGAAGAACTATCTCCATAAAAAGAATCTAATAGCAAATAGTCGCTCGGCGACGAATAGAGGGTTAATAGAAAAAGTAACTTGGTCGCTCCTACCTGAAGGAGAAGCTGACCATTACTTACATCAATTAACGCACGTGAGGTCGCGAGGAAAGGGCGACCAAGTATTATTGGTACGTTGGCGTCTTCCTCGATGTCCAAGATGACGAAGTCCACCGGGGGTGAACTTGTCTACTCGGACAAGGACATCCTCAACAACCCGATGGGGAACCTAACCGAGCGATCCGCTAGTTGGATGTGCATATTGGTAGGAGCAGGAGTACCCAACCTAAACGCAGGAAGAGCGAGAACGGCATCAAATTAATGCTCGCGCCTAAGTCTGCCAAGGCGTATTTTACTAATACATCGCCAAAAAGGCACGGGATGGAGAACCTTCCCGGGTCGTTTTGTTTTAAGGGCAATTTTCTAGTAAGAGCCGCTGAGCAGACAGCGTTGAGAGATATATGCGAAATATCCTCGAGTTTGCGTTTATTAGAAAGTAGTTCTTTTAAAAATTTCGCATATTTAGGCATTTGCGAGATAGCATCGCAAAAAGGAACATTAATATGAATTTTTTTAAGTAATAAAATAAATTTTTCATATTGCGCGTTTACTCGCTCATTATCTAACTTATGCGGGTAGGGAAACGCCTTGTTTAAAATAGTTTTGTCGTTAAAAATTGGTAAGGGTTGCGTAATCGAAGAAGAGGGAAGAGGGGTCGGAGGTGAAATATGTACCTGAGGATCGATCCGTTTTGGATCGACCACCTCCTTACCGCTACGAAGGGTTATAGCGTTGGCGGTTTCCCTTGGATTGGGCTCCGTGTTCCCTGGCAGTGCCCCCATGGCGCATTCTGACATGAGTCGCGCCAGCTGTCCAACCTGGAGTTCTAAATTTTTTAGCGATCCGGTGATGTTCCGGATATTAGACTCGTTGGACGCGACATAACGATTAAAATTTTCCTCCACCGGGGATGGCTTCATAGGAGGGGGAGGAGGAAACGTAGGCATAAAAGGAGGGGGAGGAGGACGCTGCGCGTTGTTCGGGTTGCTCCAGGAGAAATTCGGATGGTTCCTCCAACCCGGATTATAGTGGCTACTATAAGGGTTGTTTTGAAATGAGGGACGCACCGGATTTCCCATGTAGTCCACGAATTCGTCGACTACGCAGAGACGTTGGAGGGGAGAGAAAACAAGGCGGAGTGGAGGAGGAAACAGACATCTCCGCCACCTGCTTAGTTAGCCTTTCCACTTGGAGGGCTAGCTGAGCAGTGGCATCCACTTCAAAAATGCCCGCCTGCTTAGGGCATGCCTGCGGGTCATTCCACTGGTAGGCGTTCACCGCCATTTCCTCGAAAAGGGCCTGGGCGGCCTCGGGGGTCTTATTGTTCAGAGTGCCCCCGGCAGCCGCGTCAATCATTTGACGCGTCTGACTATTCAGTCCATTATAAAAAATTTGTACCTGCAACCACGTTGGTAGAGCGTGGTGCGGGCACCGGCGGAGGAATTCCTTAAAGCGTTCCCAAGTCTCGTAAAGAGACTCGGAGTCGTTTTGGACGAACGAAGATATGTCCGCCTGCAGTCTTGCAGTTTTCGCGGGCGGAAAATACTTCGTAAGGAATTTCTTGGCCAATTCCGCCCAGGACGTGATGGATCCCCGCGGGAGGGAGTGTAACCACGCCTTAGCCTTGGACTTAAGAGAGAACGGAAAAAGGCGCAAACGAATGGCGTTATCAGTGACGCCATTAATCTTAAAAGTATCGCAAATTTCAAGAAAATTAGACAAGTGATTATTGGGGTCCTCATCCGGCTGTCCGTCGAACTGCACGGCATTTTGGATCATTTGAATCACACTTGACTTAATTTCAAAATTATTGTTGGCCACCGCGGGCCGAACAATACTCGATCCCGTATCATCCAAGTTGGGCCGAGCATAGTAAGACATAGTCCGCTCGGCCGGTTGGGCATTATTCGGGTCGGCCATAGAAGAAGAAGAGGGTTCTCCGATAGATTCTGCGGGGTCTAAAAATGGAATTCGACGGAGAGATCGGATACGCGCAAGAGAGCGGTCGATCTCGGGGTCGAATTCAAGATTTTCAGAACTCGAAGGTTGTCCACGGGTCATACACCCAAAAAAAAAACAAAAAAGGGGGGGGGGGGAATTTTTTTTGTATAAAAATTTTTATTTGAAAATAAAGTAAAATTAATAGAGTCCGGATTCAATATAACAACCATGCTCCCCGGTAACGGCGCCAAAAACTTGATGGCCGCGTTACAGAGACCGACTGTGGGTGGTTTGAAATGGTCAGATTCCGCGGGCCGGTTAGAAGATCGAGTTTTCTAACGAAAGGAGGCAAGCGCACCTATCGCAAGTAGTACTCGGTATTCGGGAAAATACCGAGGTCCTATTATTCTCGGGGACGCGTTGATTATATCTACTCTTCCAGGAACACATTATCTTACTATTAGTAAGGTGGATTTTTTAGTCTAATTAAAACGGAAAGAAAGAAAGCGAAATTTTGCTAAATTAGTTCGATGACGGGTTAACGTTCGGCATCGAATCGAATTAAGACTAAAATAATTCTCAACAATTATTAAACTTTGTTTTTAAATTAATAAAAGGCACTTGGCCGTGGGGGTTCCAGAAATATGAGCGCACTTATCTCTAGGAATATTGCTCACCTAAGATTAAGACTATTCGACCGATCGTTAGACCGACGAAGGATTCCTCTTAATGCCCGCATTACGCTAAGAACCCCGCTATTGGGTGGGGAACCCAATCCGACAGAACTACGCTTCTCCTCTTTTGAGGGGGCGTACGCAGTTCTCTTTACCCAAGGGGGATCGGTCCATACGTGTAGCCTCTCGGCGTCGCGTATGGATAACGGAAATAGAGCCCACACATCGACAATGTGGTCCTATGCGTCGTTAACCCAGGGTAAACCTTAAGTCCTAAATTAAAATAAAAATAAAGTTCTTTAATTATTTCAAATCATTTTATTTGTCCCAATGCTCTTCGATGCCGAAGGCTAAAAGAGATTAGCCACTCATCGGTATGGGGACGGCTTTATGTTTTTAAGTGACGCGTGAGTGTAAATTTAAGTTCTGAACAATTATAAGAGAAAACATAAAAAAGGGCGATTAGATAAATTGAAAGCTAATTGATGCAGGCACTCACGCACACTTCAAAACCATAAAGAGAATTAAATAAAGCAAGGCCTACTCAAATGAGTAGGCGGGAAATAAAAGCACGCCATTGAACTCTTAACGAGTAGGCGGAAATAAATGCACACACCACACACACTCTTCTTAATTGAAGAAAGCGATAAATAAAGCGGTAATTATCCCCTACACGCACGCACTCTACATAATTGAGAAAGCGATAATTGCGATCCCGGCTCAAATGAGTGGGCGGGAGTAAATTTACCTCATACACGCACACACTCTTCTTGAAAGTAAAACACACACACGCACTCTACAGAAAAGTAAACCAACGCAGCACACACTAAGTTTTTTCCTATCAAGTGAGTGGAGGGAAAAATGAAAGCAGCGCACATTTAAAACCTCTTACGCAGCCATAGCGGAAATAATGCAACGCACACACCACTTCCAGAAATGAACTAAAGCATAAAACTAACTCATACACACACACACACTTGCAAAAATAAGAAAAACAAGTTGCTGAAAAATTTAATACAACTGCATTTCTACCGGCTAATTGCCAAATGGGCAAGCCCTTTTTCTGCATGCCAAATGGCACGCAAACAAAGGGCTCATCCCACCCATGTTTAACCTCCCACCACTATGAAAACACCCACCACCAAAATTCCCATAAATAAAAAGATTAGAATATCCTTACTTCCATACAACCCAATATCAATAACCATCAACAACTCTTAAAACAATTATAAAAACCAAATACAAAAGACCTCATCCCATACACACAACCAATCAAATACAATACCACAACCAGGATCCTACTGACTTTAACAATTTCCCCTAACCTTCTACCACCCATTTCCACCCAAAATGATACTACCC